>JANHFR010010387.1:187499-198594 GCA_032468015.1 Mimophis mahfalensis | reverse complement strand
AGGAGATTTCTTCTAACAACCAGTTCTCTGAACTGCTTAGAAAGTTAACAACCGGTTCTAGCGAATAGGTGCGAACCTGTAGAAACCCACCCCTGGGCATGTCTACTAACAGTTTAATTGTTTTTCTATACCTGCATATTACTGGAGAGTTTGGTCAAATGGTTAAAGGCACCAGATTAGAAAGCAGGAGGCCATGAGTTCAAGTCCTGCCCTAGCCTGAAAGCCTACTGGGTGACTCTGAGCCACTCTCTCACTTTCTCTCAGACAACTCACTGCACAGGCTTGTTGTTGTGGGAAAAATATGACGAGGAAGGAGTATTAAGTGTGTTTGCCACCTTATTTATAAAAATAAAAAAGTGAAATAAAAATAAATATATACATATAAATAAAAAATAAGGTGTGTGACTTCTCTCCCTCACTAGGGATTTTCAAGCAGGGACCAGCTATACCTACACTATTAAAGTATAGACTAATTCTAAATTTCGGGGCACCAAGCAGTTTGGATAAGCTTACAGGCCTTTCTCCAGATTCTGTATTTTCTAACTATAACACATCTTAACACTTACGTGTGTTCAGTTTTCTTGGGAGCCAAAGGAAAAAAGCACTGCATTTTTAAAAATTATTATTCTTTCAACAAGAGGCAGACACAAATTAGCTATTTAGGAAAATGATTCAGGGGTTATATTCAGGTCTTTCTTTTATGTAATGTCTTCACTTACTGTAAAACCTTTCCTAGCGAACAGAAAAGTGAAAGAAAATATTTCACTTCCTATGTGCCTGACTGTTTGAAGTAACAGAGTTGAGAAGGCAAGTTAAAAAATAGGGCAATTCTTAGAAATTAAAGGAAACCTTGATAGCCTTCATTGTGTTTTCAATAAAATTCCTCCTGTCTTTTTCATAACAGCACAAGAAACTCCAAAAATCCAGGATTGCTTATATTTATGCAACCCAGGAGAGAAGTTTATTTTATCACTTTACACCCCAAGCCACTTTCTTTGGGTTGTTTTTTTTTTTAACCATAATGTTTGCTAGTATGAAGACTCAATAAAAGCAAATGGCTTAAAGAGATTTAAAAGAGCAAAATAATATTTTAATTTTATTCTGTAGATAGAAGATATACAGATAACCTCCTGACAGATAATAATGCTCACTGACCAGATTATTTCAAACCGATTCACATTCACATACCCCTAAGGACTGTTAACTATGGCTGTGTACACATTCCTCAACTGGTATCACATAAAGAATTTTATTCACTGTATTCAGTTGCGTAAGAGTGAGATATGAGTCAAGGGGAAAAGCCACTTCTTTGAACATATGTAAGTAGAAAACTGGAGAACCAGTTTGATGCAGAAGTTTAAGTGAGTTCTAGTCTTCCTTTAAGCATGAAAGCCTCCTAGAAGACTTTGGGCCGGTCACTCGCACTTAGTCCAGCCCAACTCAGAGTGGGGTTGTTGTTGTGAAGAAAACAGGATGCAGGAACATTAAAGTATGCATGATATGAGCTGACAGAAAATAAAGGCAAAAAAGTAACAAAAATGAATAAATACATAAAATAGGGTTTTTGTAGGGAGAGAGAATCCAAAACTTAAGTTACGTTTGCTCCCATAGAAGCTTATCTATTTAATATTTACAAGTAATCTTCAATTACTGACTGCTCATTCAGGGAGCATTAGAAGTTAAAATAGCTCTGAGAAAGATTTATGACCAGCCCTCAAACTTGTAGCTGTTAGTGTCCCTAGTGTCACAATTCAGATATTTGGCAACATCATGCAGTCACATGATCACTATTTATTACTGTCGCAGCCAGCTTCTGAGAAGTCAATAGAAAAGCTGGCAGGAAGTTGCAAGTCACAGATATTGCGCTTAACAACCCATAGTGATTCTATTAATGACTGTCCCAGAACTTTGTTCAAAAATTGGGTACAGTCATGTGATGTTTCACTTTATGACTGCATCGCTCAGTGGTGGAATTCTTAGTCCCAACTGCAGTCAGTAAAGTGAGGACTACTAATAATTTTTCCATCTTGTCTTCACTGTTGTCATATACCTTATGTGTGGAATGGGAAGGATGTGAGCTAGAGATATTGACTACATACTTCTGCAGCTGTACATATCGAAGTCAAAGGAAAAACCATTATTCATTTTCTTAGACACTAATTATCTGCACTTTAAGTGCAAGCAAGTAAGAAATTTGTCAAGTGCCACATGAACTGTTCCATCATGTGTGCCCAGTTCTGTAAGGTTGCCTTCTAATTTGTTTTTCTTTGATCCTTAAGCGTTTCCAAGTTTTTTTCCAAATATGATTTTAGTTTTTTTAAGAAAGAACTACAGCTGCTTGCCCAAACAATCAACAGTGTTGTTGAATACTTATCACCTGTTAAGGTTCTAGCTTCCATTTGCTGTGATGGCAAACTGTTGAGCATGGAACTTCCTTCCTTCTACAAAACTTGGTCATCATGGCTGGTGGAGTATGGGACCACATGGAATCAAAAGGGCCCAGCAAACTGTCCCCTGTGGTCGGAATCCATGCCTGTAATGCTCTTAATCCACATAAGGCAATTTATGAAGTGAAGCCCTATATTCTTTTTCCACATGTTCATTTTTTCTCTCCTCCGATTTTGAAATTGACTTTTGCAAACCTGGAAGTCCCCCTAACTTACTGATATTTCATTTATGTACCAGAAAGATGTGGGGTGCGGGGGGCAGAGGCAAGAGAGGAAGATTTGACTGGATTAAAAAGTGCATGTAGTTTGAACACCAGGAGAGGTGAAAGGAAAAAAATTGTAGGCATATGCTGAAAACTGTCCATTTTAAAGGCACTAAATATCTGGAATCAAGAGTCCACTTGCTAAAAGAAGTTAGAATAGTTAAAAATTAAAGAAGCTGAAGTATAATATATCTGGACAGCATCTGTGGAGAGAAGGCTGATTTAGAATTTGCAATGGTAACAGCAATAATTTTTTCTCTTAAACGGTTTCTTAAGCAGTATTTGAAAACATAATTAAAAACAAATAACACTCAACTTTTTAAAAGACAACTTAAAAAAACGATTTAATGGACTCAATAACAAAGCTGTAAGACAAAACACACAACTGTCTTTGCTTAAATTCTATATTATTCTTCCTTACTAGTTTGGCCTCTATAGTAGTTTTGAATGTTCAAAGTACGTTACCTGCAATTTTTTTTACAATCACTTCAAGGATACAGAAGCATCATATTACGTACTTGGGACTGGGAAAGCTGAGACCTCCTCTGTGTAGCCCCCAGTTTGATCTTGTGCGCACCCCCACCTTGCAAAATTGAAAACACTCGGTAAAGCTGCTTGTGTAGTACTCAGCAGCTTTTCTGAGCCTCTTCTTGAATTGGGAAATGATTCTTTCCATGGAAGAATCCATGGGAATTCTGGCCAATGAAGGAATGCTAAAAGCAACAGTTAGCAAGCACCTGGCATGGACTACTTTTACAGTGCAGGGAAGTAGTTTACAAAACCTGACCAGCTCTTTGGGGCATGGTGGAGAGAATCAAATTGTCCTTTGCTCCAATGTAAAAAATAAAATCTCTTTCTAATGAAGCCCCAGTCCATGGCCAAGGAAAAAGTCCTGCTGACCCCACCTGGTAGTTTTGGGGCTACCCAGTTCCCTGGGACTGCAAAGTAGGATAAGAGATGATTTCTTCACAAATTCCACAGAAAGCGTATGTCCAGGTGAAAGTGATTTGCCAGGCAGTTTCCTGAGAGCAGCCAGGAAATATAGAACAACAGACATTTGAATAAGTAATTTCCAGGTTCATAATTTCCTTCCTCAGCCATTATATGGGTACAAGAATAATGAAAAAGATAGGGAATTTGTAAATAAAACTGAATGTTAAAAGTATCTGGACTCAGAATTGTCTGAAAGTCTTTTCTACTTTTTGATAAATTGGATTCTGCTTACACTGTACTTCAATAGTGGCAGGGCTTGGCTGATTTTGATCGATTTCAAAAAACTAAGCAAGGTTAGACATATTAGGCGCTGGATGGAAGACCACCAGGAAATCAGGAACTCATGGTTAGCCCTTAGATGGGAGACTATTAGGAAAATGGGTTTTACATTTGAGTGGAAAATCAAAACAATGTTCTGGTAGAAAGCACTGCAAACAGGTTTCATATTCCCAAGAAAACTACATTACTACGTCTATGAAGTCACCAGGACTTGACGATAGAAGTTATATTTTTTTACATTGTGACAAAGGACATATTTAAGACATGCCTCATCCTCATCACATTTCAAAGTTGAAATTTGTACTGAAAATAGATTTTAAGGATGAAGCACCAAGACATCTTGCAAATCTTGCTTGTAAAAATTCACACTGTGTAGACACAACTGTCAGTAATATAATCCTCATTCTTTCCCCCTATCCTCCCACAAAGAAAGTACCTGTAATACAAAATAGCATCTTGCAGGTTGGCTGCATGTACATTACACTTTGGCATATAAAGAGAATGCAATTCTTCATCGTGGAGCCTCTGTTTATTCATCCAGAGGTTGCTCAATTTTTAAAACTAGCCTGATTGCTCAGGGTTTTTGCTGAAAAAATACTCGTAAACTGCTTAAAGATGGTTATCCTTTGATTCAATTATTTATCATTACTCTGGTTCAGGAATGTATGTCACCCTTTGGCATATAAAAGCCACCCATAAAAGCAAGAAAAGATGTGTAAAGAAAAGAAAAATTAACTTGGAGAGAATTTGAGGTCAACTGCCATGTTTGATGCTGCCCACCTGAACCTTAGCCTATTTAATTTGAAAAATACAGATGTGTGAGAGATGAAGAATTTTAGGGGGAGCTCTCCACCTGCAGTGTCCAAACAATTTGCTTTCTCAGACCACCCTTGGCAATATTGTAATGGTTGAAGGTGAAATCAAACCACAAACCCTTTTCCTGTCATTTTAAAATCATAACTTAAAGTTTTTCTGTTTAGAAATTATTTCACATATAATTTGCAGTCCTAAATTTACCCACTAGTTTGAACAAAAAAGATGCAAAGCTTTGCATACCCTTCAAAATGTCAGAATCCGCTTTTGAAAGAAGAAAAACAACTTCCTAGCCCACTCTGGACAAACTTAAGAGGAGGGGAAAAGCAGCATTTCAACTGGAATGCAAAACAGGGCTGAAATAAACAAACCAAACACCTCACATTTTTCTTTTTGCAATGACTTTAAAAGACCCCAGTTCTCTCAAGGGTACCTGCTAATAAAAATGATAATGCAATTACATTTTTCCCACATTAAGACTGCACTTTTTTTGCTTGTTAATAAAGCTTCCCTCCAAGGAAAAAAAAAACAAATACTGTAGCAAGCATTCACGTTCATGGAGGAAAAAATCACTACTGGTGTTTTCACAGCTCTCGGGCTGCATATATTTCTTTATCCCTTTGGGATCATCCTCAGTGCATCACTAAGTCTTGCTTTTCCAGTTTCGGATTGGTTAAATTTCTCTAAACACACACCAATATAAAACATGCCTTTTGAAAGCAGCTGCTTCAGGGCAACGCTCACAATTAACTAGATCAGGAACAAAGAAATGGGGGGAAGAATTAAAAGGAAGGAAAACATCACATTCTAAAGAGAGCAGCAGCAGAAGACTTCACTTACCTTTTCTCATATATACATACATATAAAGCCTGCAAAAATATTGCCTTCCTCCCAGCACAGCAGCAGCCACATGCCGAGTTGCAACTAGAACACCGAGCGGCCAATCAGAAGAAGGTGTCACGGAGGACGGCATGCTGGGAGTCGTAGTCCAAAACTCCAGAATAGACCGTTTGGGAATAAATCGTATTTATAGACCCACCATTTTTGTGTTTGAGGACAGCGAGTGCCTCCGGCTGGATAAGCAGGTCGGAGTTACAATTCCGAAACATACCTCCTCGTGTGTAAACTCCGCTGAAATCACAGCAGCATCTTGCAAATAAACGTGCGGAAGGACGGGATGTTAAAAAAAAAATCAACAAATCCGTCCATCCTTCACTTACGATGCAGTCATATTTTTAAAAGCACGCATTTATAAAGCCACGAAGTATAAACCCTTGCACAAGGAAGGTGGAGAAAAAAATTAAGGCAAAGGATGGCGTGGGCACGACAGTGGGAACTTAAATTATTCTTTCCCCGAATTTAACCCTTTCGTCTTTTAGGACTGCCTTGTAAGGGAAAGGATTATTTTAATCTAGAAAGAGTGTGGTTCGCAATTAATTGAGAAGACAGTATATGCACCAGATTTCCTTCCAGTATAGCCACTATTTCTTCTAGTAGTGCTAATATTATTGAAAAGAAATCAGTGTAGCTTATAACTGGGAATAGGCAGAAGTGATGAGAATACAACATGCATTTGGTTCAATATACTTTGTTAAAAAAAAAAATGACGGAGCAAAGAAGTATTAAGAAGCCAAGAGAATCATTCCATTGAGGAACTGGAGCAATGACAAACTTACCCAACCTAAGTGCTCCCGCAACCCCAATTAGCTAAATAAAGTTGGAATGATTTTTCTTACCTGGGTTCATAGATTCCAGGATGATTGACGCTGATTAATGTAAACAGCTTTTTTCAGAAAGGAAATGGAGAAATTCCCTCTTCCTTAAACCAGAAGGACACTATTCCACTTCCCTAGGATAAGGCTGCTGTCCCAGAACTGCTCTGTCCGAGTAGCCCAAAAGGGGTGTCATAAATCCTGATGGAACCAAACTTTGTTTCTATGAGCATCCTCTCTCCACCAATGAGCATTCGGTTGTCTCTGCAAAACTTACAAATAGGACCGTGCAGCAACAGGCCTTGTTCCTAAGAACTGCATTTGTACTCTGTATTTTAGCCTAGCATTTTTGCAAAACGGTAATTTCTCCCTTGAGTCAAACCTGATACCTGATTAGATCAAGAGTCAAGTGCTTGACGTAACAATGTTGTGTTGTTTTCTTAGCAAGAATAAGAGCGGATTACTTTCTGTACAGCGTTGTCTTGTTTTAAGATTACTGTCCACTTCTCAGACTAGCTACCAGTGGTAAGTAGGTTACAGCAATACAGCAAACTAACCATGTCTGAGTTGTAAAAAAAGCTAGTCAATTTACTATCCTGGTTGGAACTTAGGTGTGATCTAGGACATGAATGGGTTGTACCCATTCCTTGATCTGGAAATTGCAGAATGGTAAGTGGAAAGTAACAAGAAATAACATGGATATCTCAATTTAGTCCCAAGAATCAGTAGGGAAGGGGTTGATTTTATGAAAAGCCAGATCTTGATTTAGTTTTATGATTCAGTATTTTGCAAATCTAGAAAATGTTAAATGATGGATAAACATTCAGATGTGCTGGTTACACAGCACTCATGCAGTCTATATTCATTGAACTTGCATATTTTGTGTGTCCATGTTGGTTATCATATTCCTCAGCAGTGCACATCAAAATTAGAAAATTAATATACATAACATATCTATCTTGGCAACAGAGGTAATAAGTCTGTAAAAGATACCTAAAGACTGGGTTCAGATATTTCAATACTGTACCTCATAATGTATGAATGCAGCTCTGATAATTTATAAGCAATGTTTTTTGTGTAAATCCAGCAAGCTGCAGTTTATTCAATAAATGATTGTGACTGGATGCCATAAAGTTCTTGATTTTTAGTGACCACATAGATTTCCCCTGTGACAATCTATCCCTAACCTGATCTTTCAGGTTATCTAATAGTGCACTGATGGCCACCGAGTCCATCAACTTTGCTGCTGGTCATCCTCTTCTCTTTCCTTCCACCTTTCCCAGTATTAGAGCGTTCTCTAAACAGTTAGGTCTTTGCATAATATTCAGTAACTGCTGATTAAATAATCTTGGTTTAGCATGGTTTGCAACAACTGCAGATTGAGGCAACATAAGCCTTTAAAAAGCTGAGTCAAATTAGGAAATGTTTAACTGCTCTAGAAAATAACTATAATATATCCAAGTGACTGCGGAAAAGCCCTTCTCTTTAGCTGATCTAGGAAAAATACCAGTCTGATGCTTTCCAGCTATGCGGTAATTAAAGCCTTGGTTAAGCAGATTTTACCACCATGGGTATTCCATCAAACTTCATGTCCTCCATTTCTTTTAAACTCTGTTTCTAACTTCACACTTGTGTAAGAAAAATCTAACCTTTTTGATAATCCTTGATAAAATGTTCTGAGATTTTGCTGAATGGTCTTTATCCAAGGCTTTTCTTTAGACTTTCCATGCTTATTCGACCATCTCCATGTATGTTGACATTCAAACAGCAGGATAACCCAGAAGAATCCCACCCATAATTAAAATACCAAGGGGAAATGATTTAATGTCGTCCAGTTTCCCATCTACCTGGAGACCAATAGGGCAGCCTACATGGGTTAATGCTTTACACAAGTGGAAATTCTTAGGCTTTTACATAGCTAAACATGGCTTGCTTTAACTTTGGTTGCTTGGTGTTCTATGGCATGGAATGTTGTGCCCACCCAACTATTGTGTTTTGTAAATCATATATTGTTTGTAATGCTGTAAAAAGTCAGTTATGTTTTAATCATTAAACTGTCCTATGTAATGATTTAAGCACATTGTGTGAAATTTCATTGTGATACATTTGCCTCCTTGAGTTGTATGGGAAAAAAGGCAAGATAAAAATCTTTTTAAAAAAACAACACAAAAAAATACCAGGACTCCCACATTCTCTTCCTGCAGTCATTCTGCTTTCTTTCTCATTTGTTCCACTTTCCCCCCCTATTCCTCCGATGTCCATTTCTGAAATGGAATCCAGCCGATCTCTTATTTATTACAGTTTGCTTCCCTGAAGGCTAAAATATGTGTTTGTTCACTCATGATATGAAAGTATCAAAGAGAAGAAAAAGCTCCTTGAATCCTATTCAGCATGTTCTACCAGGCAACAATGATGAGAAGATAAAGGGCAAGGTTGAATCTTTGCATCTATTTATCATGAATTTAAATGTCTACAGAAGTGCATCCTTGCATGACAATTAGTTAAAAGTCTGGCTAAATCTCTATTATTATTTCTGTATTATTTCATATTATCTCTGAGAACTCCTGGAGAACTTGTCTGATTCCTTGAAGTAGGGCAAAAATTGCTGCTGTCTTCAAAAAGAGAAAAAAGAGGTTCTATAGTTAATATGACATTGATACCGGAAAGATTCCAGAGTTGATCATAAAGAGGTCACTCTATAAACACCCTGAAAACAATATAGCAATTTTAAGGTTAGCATGGATTTGTCAATGGCAAATCTGATACATTAATCTTATTTTTGTTTAGGTAGCTTTCTAAGTAGATTGCAGTAATGTAGAAATGAAATAACTTGATTTCATCAAAGCATATAGTGATATATTGCATGACATCCTGATTTAGCAAGCTAAGTGTAGGCTGCATTGCAGGTTTCACAACTGACTCCAAAACTATATTCTGAATGCTCATTGAACATTCTCTATCAAAAGGAAAAAATTGGAGTGCTGCAAAGATAAAAATCCCCAGTCCTCTATTCTTCAAATTATTATTAATTATGAGATAAAGATGCAAACAGAATACATTTGCAGGTGAAATACTTTGTTGTTGTTAGTTGGGAAGTTGTGTCCGACCCATCGCAACCCCATGAACAATGTTCCTCCAGGACTTCCTGTCTTCCACCATCCCCCGGAGTCCATTTAAGCTTACACCGACTGCTTCAGTGACTCCATCCAGCCACCTCATTCTCTGTCATCCCCTTCTTCTTTTGCCCTCAATCTTTCCAAGCATTAGACTCTTCTCCAGTGAGTCCTTCCTTCTCATTTGGTGGAAAAAGTATTTGAGTTTCATCTTTAGGATCTGGCCTTCTAAAGAGCAGTCAGGGTTGACTTCCTCTAGGACTGACCAGATCGAATCTCCGTATTCCATCGTTTGATGATATACTATGGTTTATTTAATACTGAGGTATCTGCCAGGGGGTGGGGGAGGGAATCAGCGACATCAAAATGGTGGTGGGAACAAAAATGATCATATTTTTTTTAATGTCACAAACATCATACCCATTTAAGAAGAGGTGGAATTTTAACTGTTTGTGTTCAATTGCTTCAGATCAGGTTGCCACTCAGTACTTCATCATAAGCTTTGCTGAAATCAAGGTATATTATTTCTACATTTCCAAAATCTACTAACAAAGCTACTAAAGTAAAAAATGAGGTTAATTTGGCAGATTTATTCTTGCTGAATTCATGCTAACCTTTAAAAATTGGGCCCTCCATTTTAATGTATTGCAGATGCCCATATTGGATACCCGAAGAGTTAGAAATAATGTTCAAAATGATCTTAAGAGCTTAGAGAAATAAGTAACAGAATGAAATTTATCAGGAAAAAAATGATAAGTGGTATATTTGGGAAACAAAATCCATATGCATAGGTATAAAAATTTCCTTAAAAATGTTTAGATTACTGCAACCTTACAAGATTTTAACTGGTGTGCAAAGATTATCAGCATGTAAGTGGATATTATAAGCACCAGAAAAATTATAAGCACCATAAATATTATGTTAATTAAGAATTATATATCTTGTACCAAGTTTTGGAACAGTCATGTTTTTAAAGCTTCAGGAATGTGATCAAAATGAAAGCCAAGCTTGTTTCAAGGGGTAAAATATTCTGGAGAAGTAACCTGCCTCCTGAGAATGCCTGCTTTTGAGCTCTTCCTGTGTCATTTCTCAATAGGTGAGAAGTTAAATAAATAAAGCAGTTCTTTATATATATATTTATTTATTTAACCAATTGATATAGTCACCCATCTCAGTACATATAGTCCTTGACTTACAACAGTTCATTTAGTGACCATTTGAAGTTACAATGGCATTGAAAAAAATGGGTTATTACCATTGTTCACATTTTTTTAAAAAAAATCCATTTATATGCCGCCCTTCTCTGGAAACTCAGGGTGGCTTACAATACACTCTAGCAATTGCCTTCATTCTTTGTATAGACCAGCTTATTAGGGCTTTTGCCCCGCCCCCCAAGCGGTGTTTTACAAAGTCAGTTTGTTGACTTACAGAGTCAACTTATTGCCCCCAACAATCTGGGTCCTCAGTTTACCTAC
>JANHFR010010385.1:13314-25990 GCA_032468015.1 Mimophis mahfalensis | reverse complement strand
CCAGAATTCCCCAGCCAGCATTGCTGGCTGGGGAATTCTGGGGGTTGAAGTCCATGCATCTTCAAACTGCCAAGGCTGAGAAACACTGGTCTGGTGACTTGTGAATATCCAGACTCATCTGGCTCAACGTACTGCTCATTCATATGTATGCCTCAGCGTCCTTATAAAAGTACCAAAGCTTCTGTCTCTGAATTATAAACCCTAAGATCACTTATAGATTATCTTAAAAGCTATCCTACTTTAATATTCAGAAATTCTCATTTGCCTAATTATATTCATGTAAGCACTAATTTCCAGGAACCCATGGAGGTTTTTAAAAGATTTAGTAGCAATAGGCTCTGCAGTCAGAATGAAAAATTATAGCCATGGCTGTCCAGAAGAAACACTGTGTAGCAGCATACTGTAGGCCAACTATTTTGGTCTACCACTTCCAATGTTCCTGTGTCTCCTGTTCACTTATTTTGAATAAGCTTTAAACATTGTTTTATTGTCTAGTGCTTAGTTATATGAGTGGCTGAACTGTGGTTTAATAACTGTTAAAAGCCTGTTAAAAGACTGCGATATAAGAATATTTGCAAGAGGGATCTGAAAACTTTGGGAATTGGCCTCAACAGATGGGAAACCCTGACTTCTGAGCAATCAGCTTGGAGGCAGGCTGTGCAGCACGGCCTCTCCCAATTCGAAGAGACGCTTGCTCAACAGACTGAGGCAAAGAGGCAGTCCCGACACCAGAGAAACCAGGAAGCTAGACAGGGGACAGACCATCTCTGCCCTCAATGTGGAAGGGATTGTCACTCTTGAATTGGCCATTTCAGCCATACTAGATGCTGTTCCAGAACCTCAATTCAGAGCATGATACCATAGTCTATCGAGATTGAAGGATGCCTAGAGTTATATGTGTGACTGAAATGTGGCTTAATGACCGTTAAAAGCAGATCTTCCCATTTTAAGTATTTTCCATATTCCTAAATTATGAAGAAAAAATTAAAACCTCTACCATTTTCACAACTGGAAAGTTCAGAAATAGTGTCTTCTTATCTGAGGAGTTTAAATTAGCCACAAAGAAAATGCTTCTAAGCTTTTTTTCCCTTAGAACAATTGTGTTATATACAGGTAGTTTTCAACTTGTGACTACAGTTGAACCCAAAATTTCCAATGCTAAGCAAGGCAGTTGTTACGGTAGTTTTACCCTGTTTTATGACTTTTTTGTCGCAATTGTTGAGTGAATCACTGCAGTTGTTCAGTTAGCAATGGTGATTAAGTGTATCAGGCTTCCCCAATGACTTTGCTTGTCAGAGGGTCACAAAAGTTGATCACATGATCTCAGGACACTGCAACTGTCATAAATACATCCAAAACTTGATCATGTGACCACAGAGATGCTGCAATGGTTGTAAGTGAAGAATGATCATGTCATTATTTTTCACTGCTGTTGTAACTTCTAATGGTCACCAAATGGTTGGTTGTGAGGACTACCTGTAATTACATAGAATATTAATTGTATTTAAGCTAGAAAAAAAGACACAGTTGTTTGGTCAAAATAGATCTCTACATAAAGGCACAGCAGATGAGATCTTTTTTTTTTTCTTTTCAGGGGGTCCCCAGTTAAAAACTTACAACACTAAAAGTTTTATATTAAATATGATTGTATTATTTTACTCTATTTCTTGTTTTGTCTTCAACATACTCTCACTGGAAAACAATATAATGTAGCAAATTTGTTTTCTGTGCATCGTATCACTCCTGAAGCAATCTGCACATGCAGTTTCAAGAAACATTGGGTGACGGGAAAGTCTGAAATCTAATATACTTTTTTTTCCTGAAGTATATAGCTTTCAGAACACTGCTTAGCACTTGTATTTTAAATTTTTAAAAAATGTCCATGGTCCTATTTAATCACATATTTAATCACTTAAGATAAAAATATAAAATCTTCTGATCAACTTTGATCAGTGCAATTATTCTAACAATTCTATGAAGCAACATTCATAAGATACCCAGTATTTGATTTTTTTAAATATAAACAATCTGCACTTCAATGTCTAGATGGCCTAGACATTAATATTTGAATATTATCTTTCTGACACTGATGTTTTATTGGGTTCTACTGATCTAGTTGAAATGTTAATTTATATTGTTGGTTCATGTATGATTTGCCATATACTAAACAAACAAACAAACAAACAAACAAACAAACAAACAAACAAATAATCTATTACAAAACAAGCCATACACCTCAAAATTCCATTTTTAGGAATAAGTTGATAATTTTCAATGCTATTACTGTAAAGCAAGTGATTTTAAAGCTGTTTTCACATTCACATCATTTTAGAATCTGTACTATGTTTCAAAGATATATGAGATGAGAAATAGCTATTTTATTTCCTATTTTATAGTTGGATAGCTAGACTTGTCACTGAAGGTCAAATAAGAATTCTGTTGCACTAAAGTCAATAAAACTGGAAATCCTATATCTTCAACTATTATTTATTAACACTTAAACAATGTCCCCACTTTAAAGTTAGAAACTTACATTATGTCCTAGTTCACACAAAGTTGCACTGAGTTAGTAGAATTAATTTTTTAATCCTTGCAACAACTAGGATCAATTGATATTGATCAATTCTATCTAGTGATGCTTGTGAAAATATAGCCCAGCTTTAGATGAAGTACAAAATTCTTTACTATTTCTTGCAATTAGCTTGTGTATGTTTTATTCAATGTTAAAAAAAAATTATGTTAATAGGAATAAACTAACAAATAAGAAACTACTCCATTTTTAATCTACTACTAGGATTCATCTTTCTACTTCATTTCTGTTTTGCTTTTTGGTTATCATTTACATATGAGACACTTCTTCCTTTCCCCACTCCCGCTCAGATTTGCAATATTATTATTTTAAGACAAATGTCCTTCAGTTAGATTTCTCACTTAACTGTTATCTTTCTTCATCCATTAAACTCGCAAACCTATTCCTCCATTGAAAAGTTGCTCAGAGCCTTGTCCGTTATTTTAATTATTTTTGCCTTAGAGAAATGAACACCACTATGATAACACAATAAGAACCAATTGTGCACTTCATTTTAGCCATCCATGGAATTATGAAGGGCATTTTGCTTCCATTTTGAAAGGATAGATGTAATATATTAAATCATAATAGAAGTCAATACCAAAACTGAATCTCAGTTATAATTAAAAGCTGCTATCCCAGCAATTACTGCCTTGTTATAGTATCATAGATGGTTCTTTTAAAATGATTTCTTCCTGGTGCGATGAAGAACAGATGATCTTAACCCACACACATAGTTAAGCAGAATAGAGGACAAAGATAACAGACACAATCTACCTACACTGGATTTTGTTGTTGGCCAAAGGGAAAGAAAACCAATGCAAATGGTTTATATTTGAGTATTCCATGAGGCAAAGGTTACATCACTGGCAAAATATTTCTCCACTTCTTTTTACAGCCTATCTCTAAAAATTCCATGTCTATGTGTCTGTCTGTCTGTCTGTCTGCCTGCTTACCTACCTACCTACCTACCTACCTATCTAGTTGGAATGCCATGCTTTTAAAATGATATATTACATAATCCAATAAATATACTTGGGGATCTGCTTCATTGTCTTCCAGACTACTGTTGCTTTGTTCTAGTTGGAGAGTCAAATTTTTGTTGTCCAGAAAGTTGCATTCTAATGATGAGTGGGGCCAGAATCAAGAGAATGGGACTTACGGTTTAACACGTTAGTTTTAGGCTAGATAAATACTGAACTCTAACACATGTTTTCTGGCTTTAAAACATTTCAAGGGCACACCTCAGGAGCATCAACTAAAAGCACACACTAAGAGTAACTACCAAGCCTGATCCCCCCACTACTAAAAATTTTAGGACCCCTGAAGGCAGGATAAGAAGCAATAGAATAGATGGAAACTAATCAAGGAGAGAACAAACCTAGAACTAAGTAGGAATTTCCTGACAGAACAATACATCGGTGGAACAACTTGCCACAAGAAGTTGTGGGTGGAGTTTTTAAAGAAGAGATTGGACAACCATTTGTCTGGAATGTTATAGGGTTTCCTGCCTGAGTTGGGGGTTGCACTAGAAGATCTCCAAGGTCCCTTCTAACTCTGTTATTCTGCTCCTGTTTCTGTGTACCAAAAGTTTACTGTAAGCACAAGAACCATTTTTAAAATGAAGAGACATATATATGTATAAAGAAGTACAAGTACAAATCTCAGTCTATGTATATTTCTGTAGAAATAAGTGCAAGAAGTCAAGTACCATACATTACTTAACAATAACAGTAGACAATGGATCAAACTTGCTCTATTTGTGTTTGCTCAGAATAAATAAGAGAACAAGGAACAAATTCTGTGCATACTTCTTTAGAAAGAGGAATGGCAATCAAATTGAAGGGCAACATGGAGTTCAGCAGAAGCAGCAACCATCAAAAAATTAGACATCTCTGCCCTGGAGATCCATGAAAAGCTCTTTAACATTAAAGAAAAATTGCAAAGCCACTCTAGGTCCTTTTGAGAGTTGGACAATAATTAGGAAACAATCTGAAAGTCTCTGAAACTGAACAAAGCACTTGGGAGATTAATGAAGTCACCAAGGAGCTGTTTGAATTTGCAATTCTCCTGGAAACAATCCACATGTCACAATACAGCCACCAATTAAGAAACACATCTGTGTGAACTATACAAACCATGCAAAGTAGAAGATACAGTGAAAATTAGAAGAAATTGCAAGTGTAGGCAGACAGAAAGCAGGATCAACAGCAGAGCTCACAAAATAGAAATGCTGAGCCTGGACTAACAGATACTTCTTGATCTCATCAAGATACAGTGATCCCCTACTTAGATGTGGACTAAGCCATCTAAGCCACGTATAATAGTAAAACGATTTTTTTTCTCCAAGAGGAAGAATGTTTTTGTAAATATGGTAGTTTAGAGGCATGCAAGGATTCAAGAAAGAAACTGTTGATTTAACCTCATTCCCAATCTTTTCTACCAGCACCGCTGGGTTGAAACAGTCCATATTTCAAAAAGTATTATAATTTTACTGGCAAATCGCATACCTGATTTATTTGTGGATTAAGTAATGACATTATATTATTATTTAATGTATTGGATTTGTATGCTGCCAAACTCACTTTTAACTCCTCGGGGTTACCAAGAAAACCATACAATACAAATAATCAAAATATTCCTGGTACAAATATAATTTAAAAACCAGAGCAGCAATAAAAAGCTAACGCATACGTGAGATCCCATTAATTCCCAAATGCCCTTCGGATGTTTTTGACTAAATTCTAGAAGGCACTGCCAAAGAGGCTTATCTAGCTTTTAGGGAGACTTTTCTAAAATATAGGGAAATACAGAAAAACATGTCGTGAAAATAAGACACCACCAGCAGTTTTGCTCCAGATTAATAGATGAGATCAATCAACACTGGTTGGAGAAGGGGGTCATAGGCCAGATTTCAGAGGGTCTTACAACTTAAAGCCAGAATTCAATGTGCTAGACTACTAGGAATAGTCTTAGTCTACCTTTGCCAGCCCTATAAGGCAAACCAGACCAAAAATACAGATGCCACATGTGTCTAAAATATTTATTGTAGTAATAAAATCTTGTCAAGTCTGATTGTGCTTTTCCTCCTAGCTCTGTTACCTCTATGTGAATTCATGGGAGAGATACTGGAATGCTTTTATAACCTGCCCCCATCATCTAGGTTTCTGCAACATCCTCCATCTATTGCCTTGATAATGGAATTCTGCATCAAAGTCATATCCTTTGCTCTCAGCCACTCAGCTCTGGGCCAGTCAGTGTCTCTTAGCTCAGCCTCCTTTAGTAGATGTCTTTGTAGAGAAAATGTATGCTGCCTTGACTCCGCGAATAAAAGTAGGATATCCATCTAAAAATAAACAGACTACGCCCAGAAACCTATTGACTGTCAATACAGAGCTCATAGCCCCAGCCAGTATTGCTTCTTAACCAGCTGCAATTTCCTGGTTGGCTTGAGAGATTTTCCCATCTATAACCCATTGCAATAGTACATGTGGGAATAGAGCGTGTACGTGCAGGCTAGCACAAGCTAGCTGGAACACGTGGAAAATAACCTTGTCAGCACTAGGTCTCATGTATCCATTGCTTGCCTTGCAATGAGCCTTTGTTGCTATGTAACTATGCAAATATGTAACCTCCCCATTTCTGCCTCCCGTTTCATTCTGTACCACCCTGTTATGCTGTATCAATAAAAGAGGGTCCCGGAGTCAAATCTGCGCGCTCTCACCCTGAGGAAACCTTCTCTGGTGTTCTCACTATTCAGCTCAAGTCATGAGAGGCCCACCGGGAAGCAACAAGTAGAGATGAGTGTTTTTAAGTTACTCCATCTGATACTGAAGCTCTGGAAAAATGAATTAAAGTGTAAAAACATCCACAAGTTCAATATTCAGGGAAAAGGCATGACTTCTCCTACTTTTCATATAAATGCTGTTCGCCTAATTTTAGAGAAATGTATGTCCCTAAAGTACAATAGGAGAACAATCGCACTATTCGTATAAAGTGCGGATTCATACATTCCTCTTGAAAGGTTATTTCTGGAAGTACAGTAGTTGCATTCTTAAGCATCCCGCCCTGTTCCCCAAGGAAGACCTTCTCTCCACATATGGCTTCCAACGTGCAGAGTAGCTGTTTCCAACAGTAGCCCTCTGATGCTGATTGACAAGGCTCATCATCCCTATCAATGCCAATATGACAGGAATGATGATCCAGCAGTATCTTGAGGACCTGACAAGAGTTGTCAAGAAAGGACTAACACCTCCAGAAATAAAACATGGCTGCTGGCCCTTGAGTGCTTTGAAACTGCCACATCTTGCTTTTGCTAACAGGCTTGGATTGTTTCATTGTTTTTACATTTTGTAAGCAGCCCTAGAAATTGTATCAAATAATTAAATACAAATCCCTCAAACACTGTCATTGCTTCAAGGAAAAGCTCCCCTGTGAGGCAGAATATAGTTATTCACAACATAATCATGTACTAATGAAGAATCATTCAGCCTGAAAAGTAACAATATGGCTGTCATTATTTCTATGTTTCTACTTATAATAGCTACCATTTTTAGACTGTTCCTTGTTTGTAAACTAAACATAAAGAGCCATCACAGTGAGACCATTAAAGAACCTCTTACAGTTTATATTTGCTTTAGCACGTATAATTTCCCATGGAAAAAATCCTCATTATTTTGGATAAGCTAGTTTCATGACATAATATAAAAGGCAAAAATATTATAAATAAAAGAAAAAAGTCAAGGAAGGAAAGGCATTTGAGCAGCCAAACAAATAGGTTCAATGTGGGAGGAGAGAACCTTGAGAAATACAATGTTGAAAGAACCCATTGACTCATCAAACTGTTCAAATCTATAAAAAAGATAAAGGTTCGCACATACATGCTAGTCATTACAGACTCTAGGGACGATGCTCATCTCCATTTCAAAGCCAAAGAGCCAGCGCTGTCTGAAGACATCTCTGCGGTCATGACTAAATGCGGAAGGCTGTTACCTTCCCACCAAAGGTGGTCCCTATTTTTCTACTTGCATTTTTCCATGCTTTCAAACTGCTAGGTTGACAGAAGCTGGGACAAGTAACGGGAGCTCACTCCGTTACGCAGCACTTGGGATTTGAACCCCCAAACTGCCGACCTTTCTGATCGACAAGCTTAGCCACTGAGCAACCATGTCCCTTAAATCTATATACAGTTCTGTAAAAAAGCAAATTTGGAAAAAATGGAAAACACCTTTTGGATTTTTTTAAATGCTTGCAAAACTTTTCTCGTTGATGCTAGCGGAGTTTTATATGGCCTTATTGGAATATACTGTAAAGGAAGCCTAAGTAAAGTTTAAAGTTTCTCTGTAAAAAATGAATTCTTTTTTTGCATTCAAGAAAAAAATTAAGAAACAGAAGTTTTTGATCTCTATATGAAATACTTCAAGTATGTTCCACTTAGCTGCTAAATTAGAAGATGAGGCCCAAATGATGCAAAATCAAAATTTGTAATAATGTATAAATATTACATGTATCCAAGTATGGATTTAAGAGTAATATCCTAACTACATACTACTAGGATTCAGGTTTCTACTTCATTTCACTTTTGCTTTTTGGTTATCACTTACGTATGACATTTCTTCCTCCCATCCCCTCAGATTTGCAATATGATTATTTTAAGACAAATGTCCTCCAGTTACTACTCCAACACTGGAGGTTTTTAGGAAGAGATTGGGTAACCATTTGTCTGGAATGGCATAGGGTTTCCTGCCTAAGTAGGGGGTTGGACTAGGAGACCTCCAAGGTCCCTTCCAACTCTGTTATTCTGTTATTATTATTATTATGTTTTTCCTGTTGCCACAATGTTTCAGTCACCAGATTACTCGGTAGCAATAAAGGGAGAAATAACCCATCATAAACTATTGCGTTAGAAGTACCGGTAAGTGCTTTCCTTTAAAAAAAAAAAAAAGGCTGCTAAAAGCTACTCTGACTTATTATATGTTTCCCTCTTCTTTCCTTATAGTCTTCCCCATTTATATCATAGATTTTGGATTGCAAAGCTGAAGGAAGAGTCATGTTATTGAAGTTGTTACTGTTCTTGCTGTTGTTGTTGAGGTTGTTGTTATTGTTGTTGTTGTTGTTATAATGATGATGATGATGATGATGATGATGATGATGATGATGATGATGATGATGATGGAATATCACACGAACACAAACACAAACACCAGGCTTGCAGTTTCAGAGAGAGTATCAGAGTGAGAGGTGAGGGTAAAGGTAAAGTGGTGAAGTAAGGAAGTAAGTTTGCTCTTTGCTCCCTCCCTTTTATTCCTCATAGCATTTTCCATTTGCCATAAAGCGCAGTCATATAATAGCATTACATCATACAAGAATAGGGTCAGCAGAAGTCTAGGAGAGACATCTCCCCTCAGCACTGAAGAGGGGGAGTTAGGAGGCCAAAGCAGGATGAGGTAATATTGTGAGGCAGAGCATCTGGAGTTCCCCTAAAGCAGTGTTTCTAAACCTTAAATCACTTTAAGGTGAATGGACTTCAACTCCCAGAAATTCTGGCTGGGGAATTCTGGGATTTGAAGTCCATTCATCTTACAGTGGCTAAGGTTGAGAAACACTGCCCTAAAGCCTTTCCCATGAGAAAAGGTACAAGGTGTTAGATCATGAGAAGACACAGAGTTTGCTCCAGCCCGTCTCATGAGCCAACTCCCCAGGGAACCATTTTTTCTACCCACAATATTCCTCCTCCTACAACAACAACAACAACAACAACCACCACCATCATCATCATCATCATCATCATCATCATCATCATCATCATCATCTTTGCACTGTGCTTAGTAATTCTAGAATTTAGAATCAGATTTCTAGAAAATCCAGAAAGCCCCATAGACTTCACAATTGTAGAAACGCTACTGCTACTGTTCGTATGAAAAGTAGTAATTGCAATGGGGTAAAACCTGAATGACGGCTGTGCTAGGTCAAAGAGATTTAGAACGGCCCTTCTAACAGACCATTGATAATCCTCTAGGACAGCAAGCAGAGCCTTGTTCCTGTGAGTTCTGCTGCTCCCAATTAGCACTGTATGCACAGATGGCTAATGACTCCATTGCATTACAGACATGTCAGTTTATTGCTTTCCATTCACAGTGAAAATATACAATGGGGTATTTCTCCAAGCAAGGTATGTCTCTGGGATATATTAATGCTAAAGGGAAGAAAAAATATTGATAACTTGGCAGCATCAGGCGAAACGAGATTGTACAGAGTAGCCAAACATTTCCATCTGTTCTGCAAACTGGGATGCATTAAACAACCATCTGGTCCAACACTTTTATTCTGTATGGACATAGAGATGCTGGCAGAGAAAGCCAGGCTTATATTTATCCCACAGAGCCATGGGATGTAAATGCTGGCAGATGATTGGTTCAAAGGACACATCTCTGCCATCGATGTAGTTGGGTGAGGCTCTTCAGAGATGAAGGAACATTCTCACTTATCTTGCTGAATTACAACAGGACAACATCCTCCTCAAAGGTCTTTCTTCTAAACTAAGATGATGAAAGTGAAAGATTTTAAAATCTTTCATCTTCCAACATATACTACATTATTTCTAAGACAATTAAATGGGCTAGTTTCCCAAAGATATTTTGCTAGTGGCAGAAAAAAACAGTTTACATTTCCTTTCAATAATGGGTACCCTCGAAAAGTGTAATGCGGGCCTTCGAAATGCAAATTTGTGGTGTTAATGCAAACATGTAAATAAAGGCAAACTTTTTTTCATTAACAGGGTGGTTCACGCACATTAATCCCAACCTTTACATTTAGATTAAACATTGTTGTTTTAAATGTCAATTCAGCCACACAGATGGATATACTCAACAGATCTAAGTATATACAAACGAAGAACAGTTTTAGCCAAATATTTGTATCTGCTGGCTTCTGTTCTCTTACAGATTCATTCAAACATATAATTTGGTGCCTGAACCTCTACCTGAACTATATTTATCCATTACAATATTTCCTCTTTGAGTGAGCAACCTTTTTACAGAGCATTGAAAGGAATTTTAAAAAGCAAGAAAAAGAAGAAAAAGAAACATAATTAAATCTAGTTAAGGCCAACACCAATTATAACTCTCCATACTTTTGTATCCTTGAAAACCAACCTTGTTTCTGCCACATCCATGCACCATATTCTATACTGCCTTTTTCTCTTCAAAACTCTCATTTCTTTTATTTTGAGGATCTTATCAAGTTTATTCAAACACATATTTCTCAAATTTCCTCATCCTCTTGATACATCCCTTCTTTCTTCATATGCTAACATTTAGCCCTCAATCATCAACAGTCATCATACTTCTTCCTTATCAGTTCTTCATTGTGTATGTACCCAGATTACATTAATTCAGCATCCATTCATTCTGGATCATAATCTTCTTCTTTTACCCCATATCTTTCTTAAATATTCTGTCATTACTGTGTTCAGCCTGCTGTTGTTTTTTGTGACATATCCAGGGGTGTGTTTAAATTTTTTTTAACAACCAGTTCTGTGGGCGTGGCTTAGTGGGTATGGTTAGGTGGTCATGTGACTGGGTGGGCGTGGTCAGTGGTGGGATTAAAATAATTTAACTGGTTCTCTGCCCTAATGACCAGCTGGGTAGGCGTGGCTGTGTGGCCATGTGACTGGGTGGTCATGGCCAACTTGACATCACTCACAAAAAAGGGTGCTTCTCCTCGCTTGGCCTCTCATGACCATGGGAATGCTACAATAGTCGTAAGTGTAAAAAATGGTCATACGTCACTTTTTCAGTGTCATTGTAACTTTGAATGGTCACTAAATGAACTGTTGTAAGTCAAGGGTTACCTGTACAAAAATACAAAAAGCTTCTTTGCTGGCAAAAAGCTGCCCTAAATACCAATCATTACATTAAAAAGACCTGCAAGCTGGAGTTACAAATCAGGCAGGGTGCCAGAGCTAAAATGCAATGATAACTATCAGCAGCCAACTCTTGCTCATTACCAGACCAAATAGATACAGGAACTAGCCAGATTTCTCAACCCAGTTTTTTTTCAGGAATTACGATTAACCTTTTTCCTTCCAAACAAAGCAAATAGGGAAAATTATCCCACCAATATACACAGGAATAAACATCGCCAAGCACAGAATTAAACTTCACCCCCCAAAAAAAGTTTTAAGCCAAAACTCAGAAAGAGTATGTAAACTCACATTTGAATGTCAATCTTTCCAGCTAGCCAAGAAGCCTTGCTGAATGTCACTCATCTTGGTTCCTTGTCATTAGAAGCTTCTTTCTGGCAGCTGGAAGAACTCCAACAGGTGAGTATTTCCTCCCAGCAGTGTAAAAAGCTTAAAACAACACTTCCCCTTTAAGAAAATCAAGCAAAGCTTCTCCAGAGGAGACAATCTAGGTGGAGACAGTGAGTCTAGGCCAGTTGTCTGTAATAAAAAAGTAATTGTTTCCCATCTTTTGCTTGTCATATGAACTCATCTTTTGTATTTCAAAATGCAAATATTACATACAGTCATCTAAATAGCAATGCGAATATTAATATCAGAAAGTGGGTAGGACAGCCACCTACAATTTTATGGTTTTGATAATATTCATTCACTTTTTTTAAACAAAGCAAATGAGAAACAAAACTGCTCTGGATATGGAAAATGGTTTCAGAATAGCACTGCCTTTAGGGTAAGAGAAGCATCAGTTCAACAAAATTTCATCTCCCTGTAGGGCAGGGGTCTGCAAACTTAAACACTCAAAGACATTTGGACCCATTTCCCACAGAAAACACCGGGAGCCAATCATTTAACAACCGGTATGACTGGGTGGGCATGGCAAACTCACATCACTTATTCCCACCCAGTTGCCTCCTGCTCTGCAATATGGAGTGAGTCTCCATCCCACACTATCACCCTTATCTTCTTAGGCCAGGCGAGGAGTGACGATGTGGGGAGGGCATGGGAGGGCAGGGGCCAGTTAGCGGTGGGATCAGCTGACAGGGAGCCACAGCAGAGGGCCGAAAGAGGACTGGAACATACATTTGTTTTGACTGCCAGTTGCAAGGACTGGAAATGAAGAATATTTATTATGTAGTGATGTACCC
>JANHFR010010381.1:0-12304 GCA_032468015.1 Mimophis mahfalensis | reverse complement strand
CCTGGGGAAACTTGTAGGGGGGCAGGTTATTTCTCCCGCTAACTCGGTTACCCGTCGTCCTTCAATTCTTCTTTGGGGCTACCGCCAGGTACACAATCTTCAGCTAGGAACCTCTTCCATCTGTCCGCCGCTTGCGGCACCGTCCTCGGGAGCCAATCAAAGACTCTCTTCCCGCCGCTCTTCCTTAAGTTCAGCCGTCGGAGCCTCTCAGAAAAGTCCGGGATGCTGCGCTTGGGCGGACTATGACAAGAGTCCCGCCGAGTCCAGCAGGCTCGGCGTGGAGAGCATCCGCCGCCCTGGAAGTCTCGTTGCGCTTGCAAAAGCCTAACTCCGGCGATTGCGGCGGCGGCGGCTGCAGTAGAGAGCAGGGAGGCACCAGAAACACCGGGGGAAACGGCCTTTGCTGACCGGGTCCTGAACTGTACAAGGGGAGGGCAGGCTTCTCGTTCTTACTTTGGGCAGCCGGCTGCCTTAGCCGTGGGACTACTAGACGCATCGTGCACCTCTTCTGCTAAGCAGAGATTGAGACTCCCGGCTGTCGAAGGAGGCAGGGGCTGCGTGCCTCGGCCCCCTCCTGTCCGGTTCTGCTCCGATTTCAGAGGCGTTGCTGAGACTGAGGCTCTCGCAGCCCCGCGTTGCTTGGAAGCAGGGTTGCTCCACTGTGGAGCATGGCTGCAGAGCCCCTGCCTTCCGAGGGTTCCTGGGGCAACTGGATGGACGAGCCCACCGTAGCCTGGCAGAGTGACCCCATCAGCGCCAAGCCCAAGAAAGCAGCAGGTGCCTTCCAGCTCGGGACGCAGTTCTGGATCTTCAATCACAGCGGAGAGGAGACCTCGCCCCCGTTTCTGACCGATGCCTGGCTGGTGCCGCTCTTTTACGCCCTCATCATGCTGCTGGGTCTGGTGGGGAACGGCCTGGTCATCTATGTCATCAGCAAGCATCGCCAGATGCGCACAGCCACAAACTTCTACATTGGTGAGTGAGTCCCGTGTCCCCACTCAGGAGTAGCAGAGTCCCTTAACATACTTCCTTCTGTATATTGTCAAGCAAGGGGCAAAAAAAGATTCTTCTAGCACTTGTGTTGGATGTTCTGCCTTAGCTGGAACCTAGAATCTGGAGTCAAGAACCTTAGAACCTGTCAGGGTTTTAGATCTAGGTTCTCACTCCCTCCAGTCAACTTCCATCAAGACTATTTAAATGAAGATTTAACTCCATACAAATTCCCACTGATGACACCAGTTGCTTGTACCATTAGAATCATTTGTGTGAAGTTGGCATTTCTAATGCATTGAATTTACTTGTAATATTTGAAACAGCAATTACATTGCTTGCCACTTGCTCCGAGTTGTAAATAAAGTAAAATAAATAAACATTAGCTTTGATTATGTTTAATAATTTCACAGACAAAAGGTTAAAAGACTTCCTTAAAAAAATACATTCGTTAATCCTTACTGCATTTCCTGATTACACTGAGGTGTTGCTTTTTAAGTTCTTCAACAGTTGCTAGGTAAAAATCCAGTGTGTTGTAACTTTAAAGGAACAATATTCAGTATATATATCGATTTACCAATCAGAAATTAATATAAACCAGCATATTGCTCAATGCATTTGTCAAGTGTTTTCAAGTTGTGGGTGCTACAACACAAGGTTTTTAAGGGCAGCCATTTGTCCAGAATAGTATAGGATCTCCTGCTTGGGCAGGGAGTTGGACTAGAAAACCTCTGAGTTCCTGTCCCACTCTGCTATTCTGTATTCTGAATATATTAAGATGGTGAATATTCCAAAGCTATTTACAATATGTTCAGAGAAGCTAGGTTAAAAAACTCTTATCCCCAAGCTCTGGCACATTTCCATATGACACACTCATGAGATATTGGGAAACTTGTGGCCTTCCAGGGGTGGCCGTGCTACAACTCCCAGCTTTCATCATTGTTAGTCACAGCAGATGGGGTTGATGGGAACAGTAATTCAATGTTTCACAGAAAGCCGTAAATTCTTCACCCTTGGTTTAGTCTATCATAGCTCACAAAGCTGGGCAACTATATGCATCAGAAGAGGTGAGGTAGTCTGTATCATATTCCTAGTTGATCTGGCATTATTATGCATGCAATTCTATGTAAATATTTTCACATTATGAAAAAGGCACACTTAGTCTAGACAAAAGCTGTATGCTTCCTTTTTCAGAGTTAATCTCAGTCCACTTTCCATCCCTATTAGAACTTTAGTACATGTAATCTGTCCCTTTTGTGTAATCATTCTCTAAAATTAGGACTTGAATTCAGCTGATTTTCATCAAACATTCTCAGTTTTCCTAACCTATGTGTGGCACTGCATGAAATATGATGACATCTGTAGGAATTGATAGCGCAATATCATTGTACGGTATTTTGGGCTCCTCGTCCACAGCTCATTTCAAGTATAATCCATTAGTCCTTCATTGGATAAAAAATTACAGTTGCAAATTTTGCTGCCCTATTGCTGCTCACTCTTGGAAGCTGCTAAGTGTTTCTGCCTTCATTTACTGTGAAAAGGGGAACTCAAAGAACAGGGTTGACTGAATCACCTCAATTTTGCTTCTTCCATGGTGAATAAATATTTCAGCCAGTGGGAAATGAGACCAGTCATTCTGGGTTGAGGGCTGAATCTGGGAATCAAGTGAGCTTTAAGAGATTTAGTTGTCTGTCAAAAGTCACTCCCGATTTTGCATGAGCTGTGGCAGCCATTTGTAGGATGAGAAGACATGGCAAGAGAAAGTCAAAGAGCAGATTACTGTTCTTCTCCTGCCACTTGTCCCCCTTTGGAGATCAGATTCCAGGAGAAGGTGGATCGAATTCTTAACCCACTAGGTCTCCATCCCCAGAGATCAGCTTTGTGAGATCTGGCAGCTCAAGAGCCATTTCCCTCTTCTTCTCTTCGCACCTGCTCAGAGTGGGTAACCCATATTCCAAAGCATCCTGAAAGGGGGTGACTGGATAAGGAGATGTACGCCATGAAGCAGCAGAAAAAGAGCACTCTTTCTATTCTCTTTCTCCTTCCAGTCCCTTGGGCACTGACTACTGAAGCTGATCCCAAAGGGGGCTTGGCTGGAAAGACTTGAACTGTCTCATTGCTCAATGGCTGAATGGCTCTGAAGGACTATACCAATTGGCTGGAGGGGACGGGATGGTATTTCCCATATCAACTGGTAGTCTACAGTTGCAGGGCTGATCCCACCCACTTGGGGTCCCCTGGGTCATACCATCGACCAAACAGTTGGTGAAGCACACCATGGCTCACTCAGAGGAAAACCTGCCACGACTTGCTATGTGCTTAAAGGGAAAAAGCAGCCATCTTAACCCCGGAACTTCTAAAATGACTTTAAACTGCTTTAGGTATGTGTTGATAAATAAATGTTAAAAGCAAACTTTCTAGACTGGATATTCAGCAAGAATACTTTAATGAGATGTCCCTTTCTTCTGGAATATTAAGGCACTGATGACTCCAAAATGTGGGCTGAAGTACCGCATTTCAAAAATCCGGTGAAGAACATGAAACAACAGCGATTAAAGTCAGGAGGAGGGACGTATGAATTCATGTGATCTCTGCAGCACTTCTTCTCTTGAGTCCCAGATCAACAGGAATCCTTTGTGTTAGACAGAACTTTAAGACTTGAATCCGGGAAGGAGATTGACGTTACTTTTCTCAGCTACCCTTGTGCCAAAGCTGATCTCAACTTTGTGTCTTTCACAGCAAATCTGGCTACCACTGACATCATATTCTTAGTGTGCTGTGTTCCCTTCACTGCCACTCTCTATCCCCTGCCCAGCTGGGTGTTTGGCGACTTTATGTGCAAATTTGTCAACTATTTACAGCAGGTGAGCTTGAATTATCTATAGTATAACTTTATTATCTACCGTATCTATACTTTTATTTTAATATCCACAGGTACAATGGATGGTATGAAGTGGATACATTTTAATGTCTGTATATGGTGCCAAGAACATAGCTGTATGCTAGGACAGGCAACCCACAGGCTGTTTACATTTTCCTGACACCTTTCCTAAGCTATAGGTCTGCGGGGACTATAAACAATTCACAGTGAATGCAAATACAGTAGTGCTGTTCTCACATCAAAAAGGGGAAGGAGGTGCTGAAGGGTGGATTTAGATTTCGGTATCTTCACCACCTGCTTTGTCTTCTCACTAGGTGACTGTCCAGGCCACCTGCATTACTCTAATGGCTATGAGTGTGGACCGCTGCTATGCTACTCTGTATCCACTGCAGTCATTGCGTTATCGAACTCCCCAGGTAGCCATGTCCATCAGCTTTGCTATTTGGATTGGTGAGTAGGGCTTCAAAATCTATGAGCACTTACACCTCTGGAAAAAGAATAGACTACATAGCTTGAGGTGGGAGGGAGACCAAACCCATGTCTGACACATCCAGACTTTCCCTTTTGGGATTAGCCCGATAATCTCTGGAGCTGCTTATTTAATTAAGAAGTGAGGTCAGAAAGAAAGGGAATGTAAAAAGGGTTACTATTACTTTGAAATATACAGGTATATAAAATAAGCAGCATGAATAAAAATCAAGACAACTCAATTATCCTGACTTTTGAAGCTGTTATTTCAGTTCAAACCACTAATCTTCCAGTCTCGTTGCAAGTCAGCCTGCATATAGATTGAATAAATCATCTTCATTTGACATCAGGATCTAGGACGTTCCTTTCCCTGACCCATCCACTCAATTTCCTGTAAATCAGAGGTTTCCAAGCTTTTCAATTCATCAACCTCTTCATGAAGTTTCAGATTTTTTTTATCAATCCCCAAACTTTTACTATATGAAAATAATTTAATAAATACTGCTTTAACTAACAGTACTATGCTTAAGCTTAAAATAATCTTTGATAACCATTATCTTTAGATTGTTTAAACTTCAAGTCGTGACTGTCATGGCAAAGCTAAACATTCTAAATGATGGGGTTTTGAAAATGGTCATATTACAGTTTCCTCTCATTTCATCCTTCTGTGTCTGGGCTAGGTTTATAAATGTTTTGAACACTACTTTCAAAAATATTCTCCCTTACTTCTATTATATATTATATGAGAGCCAGTGTGGTGTAGTGGTTAAGGCACCAAGCTAGGAACCAGGTGACTATGAGTTCTAGGCCTACTTAGCCAGCAGGTGACCTCCAGCCAGTCACTTTCTCTCAACCCAATGACAAACCATTTCTTAAATCTTGCCAAGAAAACTTCAGGGACTAGTTTTATCTCTATTAGGAAATCAGCAACCATACTTATCCACATATCCATGCATCCATCTATCCATCCATCCACTGTTCTCCTTTCCAAGAGATAGGATCATTATCCTACTTTTCCTCAAGTCCCTGCAAAGCTTGTTTTCTAAATCCAAGGATTTAGAGTTCTCATCCAAGGATTGTGAGTTCTGTGTCTTTGACCTCCAGGTTCCTTCATTCTCTCCTTGCCCATGGCTATGTATCATCGTACCGAAAATGGCTACTGGTATGGCTTACGTACCTACTGCATTGAAGCTTTCACAAGCAAGAGCCAGGAGCGCAGCTTTATCCTCTATACTTTCCTGGGTGTTTATCTATTGCCTCTTCTCACTATTTGCTTCTGCTACGCCATCATGCTCAAGCGCATTGGACGTCCTGTGGTTGAGCCAGTAGACCATGATTACCAGGTAAGATAGTAGAAAGAAACCGTACTTCTGTTGTTAGATTTTTTTTTTTTTAGAGCTCTTGCAGTCTCCTGTATGTGCAAGAAGAAAATCCCAGTTCAGGTAATTTAAACAAATGTTAAAAAGAAAAAATCTGAGAGAAAAGTTTAAAAACTTGTTCTGTTCCATACATTGCTTAGGTGTCACCGGAATAAATTTCATGCCATTGCCAATATGTGTAATAAGTTTTGGCGAGAGTTGAAATCATTTTTTCCGCTCATGTAGCATGTTTTGCTCATTAAGCTACTTTGCACATAATTAACCTTAAGGTCAACTAGGAGCCTGAGGGATCATAAACATTTGTTGTGACTCATAAATGCCTAATAAATCATGCCTTTACTTATAATAACAAATATATTAATTTTAATTAAGAATAAAATAATATTTAATCAAACATAATCCCATTGGTTAAAGAACTTTGCCTGGTCTAGGAAAAGAGTTTTCCATGCTGTTTTCTCCACCCTATGGAACAGCTTGCCCCAGTGGCTGGTTCCCACTGTCCTGGCCTTCTAGAAGAGCATTAAAACCTGGGTTTACCAACTGGCCAGGATCTAAGAGTGTGGTGCAACCCTGAGGGTGGGGATGGTGGGCTGAAGGTGCTCCTTCTGTCCTTTGCAGTTGTTATTTTTTTAAAAAATATTTGGTTTAATATGGTTTTTAGTTATGTTTTAACTATGGCTTTTATATGATTTTACTGTTTTGTTTGTAAATACCCAGAGTCATGCAAGTATGATGGGAAGGATAGAAATTTGATAAACAAACACTTTTTTTTCTTATTTCATTTCATTATCAGTTTAAAATACCTGGCAAAACAGGCATATTTTTGTATGCTCCTCTATTGCTGAAATCTTATCTGAAAATGTTTAAGGTTCTTTGGACTTGCATACAATATTTGGGTTCATCAATTCTCATTTTGTCTTCAACTGCTTACTGGTATATAATATCTTTCACCAAGAAATTGAATTCCTAGGTGTTTTGAATTCTCAAATCCTCTGTCAGTTATGGAGTGCAAAAAATTAAGCTATGCTTTGTTTTATTCCCAATCATTTTTACCCAAGAATTAAATTAAATTAAATTATTAAATTAGATTAAATTTTAAATTACTCAGTTGATCTCCCCTCCCCAAAGGTCTCTACACTTATGGGGAAATTCAGGAAGAAAAAAAACCCTGTAATGAGTGGGAAAATGAAGAAAAGGTGAATGTAAGATGATAAGTAGAGGGACTGTCAATGTAAGGATAGGCAAATAATACCACCACTACCCGCCCCCGCAAAAGATACCCAGATTGGTGTATTGGTGTAAAGGTGCTGGATTAAGCTAGGAGACCATGAATTCTAGTCTTGCTCTAGAATCGCAAAATCCAGATGGGTCGATCTGGGTCAGCCCTAGCAAGAAGTATTGGCAAGCCACTTCCAAAAACTTTGTAAATTGCCAGAAATCTGGGCTGAGTGTAGACTATCCAGCATGCGCAGAGTATCAAAATAGCTTTGAAAGGGACTAAGCTGCTGAGTCCTTTGCATTTCACTGAGATTCCATCGTTTTACTTTTCTTTAAAAAATACCTCTCCAAAGATACATATTCTAAAACTTTGAGATATTTTCCTTTGCATATTTATTGCCACCCACCTCACTCTGCAAAGTGACTCTGAGCAGCTTACAAGTAAAATAATAAATATTAAAATGACTGTCAAAAACTGCAGTTGTCTTCCTCCTGAATCTGAAACCTGTAGGTCTTTTTCTCCCCCCCTGCTAAACTAGGCAATTGGTCTGGCTGCTCAACTGGCACACTCTCCATAAGCACTGTTCATGTGTGTTTTCTGTTCATTTCCAGCAAGTCCAACATCTCTCTGAGCGCTCAGCTGCCATGCGAGCGAAGATTTCCAAGATGGTTGTAGTGATTGTACTTCTTTTTGCCATTTGCTGGGGTCCGATCCAGTTCTACCTGCTTTTTCAGGGCTTCTATCTCCATTTCCAGGCGAACTATGAAACCTACAAGATCAAAACATGGGCTAACTGCATGTCATATGCTAACTCTTCCCTCAACCCTGTTGTTTATGCTTTCATGGGAGACAGTTTCCGCAAATCCTTCAAGAAGGTGTTCCCCTTCCTCTTCCGCCAGCGTGTACGGGACAATGGTGTGCATTCAGGCTCCCATAACGCGGAGATGAAATTCGTTACTGAAGAGACCTAGCTTCTGTGGTGAAGCGGACTTGTCTGGCTTCCTTCCCGGGAAAGGATATTGCAACTGACATGTTAAACTAAGATGGTTACTGACTCAGCCGTATATGAAAGGTAATTACTTCCTTACCACCTACACAAAGCAGAATTTTCTGCATTCTAGGCTAAGTAAATTCCATAATGATAAGAATTAGGAATTCCATATTATTCATTGTGAATTTTAATTTTAAAGGCTTTGGGAATCTGCACTACTGTATTAGGTTTCAATGCTGACAGAAGAAATTGTACTGTTTTGTGTTTATGGCCATCTTTAGAATATAGGTCTTGTACAACTTGGATCTATCTGGTCTCCGAATGTAAAATGTAAAAATAAAAATTTTGAAACTGATTTTTTTTCCTGAGGCTTATTGAGATTCAAAGGTGTTTTTTTAAAAATAACAGATTAAAATGATAATAAATAATGGATTAACATCATTCAAAAGACACATCCTTGATCCAATGGCATCTAAGATGCATCCCTGTTTAACCAACCCACAAGGTGTTAATATTTAATATCCACTACTGCCTTAACATTATTGTTTTCTATTTTTCCTCCAACAGAGTTCAGGGCAGCAGATGGCTTGTCATGTGACATGTGATTTACTTATTGCATTTTAATTCTGCCTTTATTACTTCCTAAGTAATTCAAGGTAGTAAATATACCTAATATTCCTTCCTCCTCCTAGTTTTTTCACACCAACCCTGTGAGGTAGGTTGGGCTAAGAGCAAGTGATGGGCCCAAAGTTACCTAGCCAGCTTTCATTCAGGACTAATGGAGAATTTCCAGTCTCTTGGTTTGTAGGCCAGGAGTTTAACCACTAAGCCAAGTTGCCAAAACAAACTATGATATGAAAAGATGATGGCATGATTCAACCAACATGCCAACACTTGACTAGGCTCCCTAAGTAGACTGACCTCCAGGTTTCCCCCCTTCTTATCTCAGTCTGGAACAGAGACTGCTCTGACCCTATGATAGGTTTCAGGACATACCCATCTACTGCCTTAGGTTCCCCCCACCCCTTCCTTCTCTTGCCTTTATTAATCTCTAATCTATTAGAGACCTTGGTCTGGTTCTCAAACTCTCCAGTTGAGAATACAAATGATCAGCAGTGACTGCATTAATCCAGGCAGATATTCCAAGTGATTCTGGCCAGCTTGTCAGTGAGCAGGGACAACTTTGCACAGCTCAAGCTGCTGGAACACATAACTTGAACAAGTTCCTTGACAACAGATAGTTGTTGTGGGGAAAAGAAGGTTAAATAATTTCTCTCCCTCCCCACACATATCAAACCGCAATATCATCATTTCTCCTTTCCACTTGTCTCCCCATGACTCATATTTTCTGATGTCAGCAGTCACCCTTTGCTAGGGATACTGTGCTTTGGAACAAGCTGGTAACTCACCCGGCAGTTTGTTTTCTTTTCGTCTCGCCTCCCCCACTTTTTATATTCAATGTTTCAGAATTCATGTTTTTGTGAATGATGGTTGAACCTTTCTTGAAGTTTATCACTTTAGATATATTCAATTGTTTCAGATTCCCTTCCTTTATAAAATACAAACATTTCAATCTGATGGGAATTTCCTGAGCAGTGAAAGGACAAATTTAAAAAAAAAAGTATTCCCAGTAAGAATAATCAGAATTCTATCCCTCCCTGTCCTATTCAGTGAGGTTTATTTCCAAGATGGTTGCCCAGGGTAAGAAAGGACTTCAGGTAGCCCCTCATTCTGGTCAGCATGTTAACACACATTGAGAAAGGAAGGATGTAGCCTTCATGATAAATTACCCTGGGCCTTTCAACAGCATATATCCTGTACATGAATTATTGTAGCTGATTATTTTAGGTAATGCCAAGTTTTTTTTTAAATGCAACATTTACCAGGGAGATCTGTCTACCCTATCCCTGAAGAAGCATGCAACATTAATATTTATGGGCACTATTTTTTTTTATGAAGGTAAGCTCACAAAAGGGATAGTAGATGGCTCTGTGAAAGAAATCCCTAGAGTTTCAGTAATGCTCTGTTCACACCAATGTGACACCAAAACATTCCTTCTTATAATAATAATCAGCAAACTTGCTGCCTTATTCAGGAACACTGGAGCTCATTAAGTGCACACAATCAGTAAAGCACACCATAGATACTCTGTGAGAGGCAGAATAGAAGAAGAAAATTAAAAAGTGTCTGTATTGGCCTGATAACTGACCAGAAAAACACAAACCATATTTCTTTATGGAAGTGTCAGCCCATCTCTCAGGATTATACTCCTACGGTGCCATTATTCTACCTACATAATTGTTTCTTCAGGGATGCATGATTTAAAAAAAAAAAGATTTGTGGATATTCGCAAAAGTGGATGCAAAACAAACCATGGCATAAGGAGAAAAGAAATTGCATGTTTTCTACCTGCAGGTCTGCCTTGCTCCCCGCAAAGTCAAAGATGAAAATAGGAAAAACTGTTCTCCAAAGCACTAAACCTTGGCTAAATAGATGGTAAAAAAAAAAAAAAGCAGAAAAGAGAATAATTCACGTTTTATCTCTGAGGATCGCCAGACTCTCTGCTGGTTTATGATGCAATTCTCACAACAGCCCTATGAAGTAGGTTAAGCTGAGAGATGGATGCTTTACTGGTTATGTGGTTGTTTGAAGAAATCATATGTCTCTCTTTCATTCCGTATCTTCTGTGACCACTTGGAATACTTGTTTAGGAGCACTAATATGTGGAACTATTATAAGAGGGGAAAACCTGACAAATATATTTAAATTCCTTTCCCCCAGTTTCAATACATTTAACAGGAGCCTTGCCATGAATTGTAGACCTTCTGCTGAAACCTTTTCTCTTTCTACCTAATGAGCTCTGAAATGGCATTTCCATTGATTTCACAGTAGTTCGCCTTTCATTAAATTGTCCACCTCTATCATTCTACCAGTGCTAGACTACTAGATTCTACAGTTTCTAAGGCAACCAACACAGGACAAAGACCAAGAATATGGCCTATCACTTCAGGCGACCAGGAATCCAGGAGAGGCCCACAAGTCTTTAAGTTGTCAAGGTTGGCCTGCTTTAGAGAACTGAGTGCACAAATGTATGCACAGAGATGAAAACCAAGTAGAAAATACCTCTATGGCAGGGGTGTCAAACTCACATCGTCACGGCAGCATCACGTGACATATTGGGATGTTTTTCCCCTTTGCAAAAGCAGGCATGAGCATAGTCAGCACGTGACACATCTGGCCTGTGGGCTGGAAGTTTGACAACCCTACTCTACGGAGACAGGAAAGGGTGGGGTAAGTTGAGGCAGTGGGCAATGGCCAATAGCATTTGGCTGGACACCAAGGTTCAGTAGCATGAGCAACACTGCTGAAAGCAAACTGGGAAATGCAACAGGTTAAAGTTGGAATGATAACTGGTAGAAGATGTCCTGTATTTCCATGATTTGAGTGACCCTTTTCATCTTCTTCATCACGTGATCCCTCCCTCCCTCCCTCCTTCTTTCATTTATTTCAGTGCCTGTCTTTTCCTTTATTTGCTGTTTTGATTTGTTCAAAATCATTTGTGAATCAGCAAGCCTTAGCAAGGTACTACCAACAATTCATGGGTTCATAGCTCACAGAGAATCCACAGCAATGTCCATTCATTCCAATTAGCCTGAAGCATCAGCTTTTCTTTGAAACAGCCAAAGAACACATTAGAAATCCCATAACAACGTTAAGTAACCACAGTACAATGGGAGTACAATATACATTACACTGACAGCCTAAGAATTCAGATATTTCACAGCAAGAGCTCTTGTTTATGCAAAAAGATCAGAATCTGCTCATGTTCTGAATGTCTAAAGCTTTCTCACCCAAACTTTTCTCTTTCTGCCTGACAAATATGATGGGAATCAAACCTGCTACCTTTCTTAGTCAGTGTAATTTATACAGCCTTCTAATACCAAGGGAATTTCTCACTGGGCAGTCTGGAGCAGAATGTATTGACCTCCTAACCTGTATTGAGTTGCAATATTCAGCAGTCTCCTCTTGGATCTAACTTCCCTTTTCCCTTGTTTGTTTGCTTACCTACCAATGAGTTTTAGCCACTTATTTCAATGGTCTCATTTTTCCCCACTGGATTATTTTGAATGCTTTCTATGCAATACAGCTATGCATGTACGAGTTATTGATTAATAAAAGTTCACTGAACCTGCCTGTGTGAATGGATCTGCCATCAGCCAAAAACATTTTGGATACAAGCTTTATCTCTAGCAATGTGGTTTGGTTCCTTCGTTGTCCATTGGGGGTGTAGTGTTACCCCCGGTGGCTAGGGCACGCAATTTGGGGGTTCTCCTGGATGCGGGACTCACATTAGAGGATCATGTGGGGACCGTGGC
>JANHFR010010371.1:4240-15213 GCA_032468015.1 Mimophis mahfalensis | reverse complement strand
AATGGACAACGATGGAAACAACTGGATATCACGGGACGCCGGGACGCACAGCCACTCAGTCTTGGCAGGATTCAATCGAAGCCTGTTCTTCCCCATCCAGACCCGAACTGCCTCCAGGCACCGGGACATCACCTCAAGGGCATCACTGGGTTGGTTGATCTCACCCAGCGGCTTCATGTAGATGTTGAACAGGAGAGGCGAGAGGACCGACCCCTGGGGCACCCCACAAGTGAGGGACCTCGGGGCCGACCTCTGCTCCCCACCAACACCCACTGCGAATGAATTACTGTAATCTGTTCCTGTCAAGTGCCTATTAATGATTCACATTCAGCTCTCCTGTTCCATTAGAATCAGGAGTTGTTGCACAGGTGTTGAATATTTGCTTGGAAGTGAAGACAGCCTGAATGAAAAGAAACATGCTAAACTAAAAATGAATGTTAGCAGGGCAGAGGTAAATGGCTATTCTTGGACCTGGGAACTAGAAAAGTGACCTACTTCACTTCCTGTGAAGACACAGATTATCATTTGAAATTTCAGCAGAGCTGGTACATGTTTTTCTCCATGATCAATCAGGGAGCACCAAAATTGGCCTTCTGCCGAGATCATGCCATATGTTGCTGGGTTTGCAAAAAAGCAAACATTTTAGGAAACATGGGCACTGCTTGACTAACTATCTTTGAAACACCAAGGTTAATTGCAAGGGGAGAAGGCCAAAAAATCATGAGATGGGGCTTATTAGGAGTTCATGCTAGCAGGAAACCAGCCCAACCCTAAACCCCATTTTTTCATGGCTGTGTTTACCCTCTGGAATAATCTGCCCATCTTGCCTTGAGCCTTTTGGTCAGGATGATTACAGCTGCCATCTGGGAGACTGCAATAAGTTTAGTTTCTAAACACTGAATAATTGCTTGCATTGATTTTCTGTTATTGTTTATTTTGCTTTAGATATATGCCAACCAATACTGCATTGTTTGAGTGGGCACTAAATACAAAGCTACACAGAACTTTCAAGGCTGAAGAAAATCAGCTCTGCTGCTTCACAGAGCAACATGGAGATCTGGGGCATAGTGCTGCTATCAACCTGCAGTCATAATTCCATGGACGTACAAAAAGAGGGAAATGCAGAAATATCAGAGAAGGGAGAGAAAAAACCAGGACAGCTGTTGCAGTTGTTACAGCTGCAGCAGAGTTATTTTCAAGAACCAGACCTAGATATTTAATTGATCTATCTCTAGTGCTCTATGTATTGCAGCCATAAGTGTAAGTGTAATATGGGGGTACAAGATGATACATTTAATTCTGTTGATAATCTAGTCCAGTATTATCTGCTTTAACTTTATTTTTTAAAAAGTCATTTGAAGTCTTGCCAATTAACATTCTCCAGCTTGATGCCTTCTAATTCTCTACATTGAATAATATTGTCTATTGGCCAGGAGTCAGCAAACATAGCCATCAGCTGCTTCCTCCCTCCTCCCCATTCTGCATAAAAGATTTCTGGGAGTTCCAGGGAAATCAACTGTGAATTGATTAATTAAATTGCAGGAAGATGAACTGTGAGTTGTTTAATCAAGTTCTGGGGAGATCAACTGTGAGTTCATTAATCAAGATTAAACTTGCCAAGTGAGAAAAAGTGCTAAATCCTTTCCTCCTTAGTGCAATCCCACTGAACATTTCCCTAAAGACAGTATTAACACCAACAACCTCAAGTCCAGTGGTATTAGTTCAACCTCCTTTTTGGAGCAAATAATGGCTTCAGGTAGAAAGCAGCATGCATGGGTGGAAAGGTATAATAACTCCCTCTCATCTTCTTATGCACAATCCTGATTAGAGTTTTTTTATTCAAAACTTTTTCATTCCATTTTCAGAGGATCAAGGGTTACAACGGGCTTCCTTCAATCATAAACAGTAGAGGGGGAAACCCACAAGGAAGAACAGAACTTATTTTTTTCCACCAGTTTGCAACGTAAATGGATGGGTATCAGACTGGAAAGGCTCTGAAAGGAGAACTCCAAGTCTCCCCGCCCCCTAGACACACACTCAGAATCACATTAACAAAATTAGGTAGCAAAATGATTTTGGAGTGGGGATAGTTTAAGAGTGAAAATAAGACCAGTTTGTCTCTCAGAGGGTCCTATTTTCCTGTTTTCTCCCTGCTTTTTGGAGCAACACAATATTTGCTATTAATAATTGCATATTCCACTATCAAATTTTGAAAACATGATTTTAAGGTATTAGGAGACTGCAAGCAGAATGCTAGAGTAGCCAGATGCAGTTATCCACCCCGCATTAAGGGATCACATGTATATATGTGCCTAGTATTTTTGTTTCACAACTCCTTGAGGAAAATATGGCTGAGAAATTTGAGATTACCCCACCAATTCCTTAGTTTGTTCTGAATTAGCTGCCATAATAACCTCGTGGAGCTCCTGGGTACCATATATAAGCAGCAGACAAAAGGAACATGACATGCAATTAAAGCAGCTGGAGGGAAGAAGCTTGGCGCACCTTCCGTAACACTGAAAGTTCACCATTACTGCAGGATATTATTTTAATAACATTCTGCTTCTATCCCTCTCTCAAACTCTCTGCCCCTATTGGCTCCATAAATCATTGGAGTTTTAAAATATTCTTTATTGCATGCTTATGGGATTAAAACTGAATCATTACTAGCGAGGAAGGCTATTCAGTTCGGGTTAATCGAATAAGAAAAATAAAGGTTCTTATGAAAAGTACCTTCTCTAAACTCAGACATGAAGGTATATTGAAAAGGGCATATAAAATGACAGAGATAAACCCAGCATCTGGTACCAATTTTGGTTATATGTTGAAACTAGTTCCTGGCAACAAGTGACTCAAATTAAGACCTGACAGAAGAGCAGAAAAACAGAATTAAATTGGAAGTGCCATAGTAGATATCACTGTTTAAGCTAGCAGACATTCAGCAATGAAAGAAAACTATCTCCCCACCTTATGACCACGTTTATAATAGCAATAGCAATAGCATTTGATTTATATACCACTTATCAGGGCTTTTATGATTTCCAGAAAACCAAGGGTTCACCTTATTAACCTTTCATAGCAGGTTCACACTCAAGTATCACTTCTTGACCTTTGGACTAAGATCCAGTTTAGTATCAAGGTGTCTGAATTCATGAGGCAAGCAGAAGTGGATCATTTAAAATTCAGAAAGAAGGGCAAAGAAATTGCTAGAAAAGAATGTAGTTGTCTCATTTATGGCCAAATGAGGATGCAATGGGAACCCAACCCAGTGCCTTGTTAGGACTTAGTAGGCAGAAACTGCCTCAGATTGAACCTTAGTAAGATGAAATAGCTGTTTAATCAGAAGCCAACCAATTTCAGGACTGTATCAAATTTGACTCTTAAGTTCCCCAGAAGGAGTTGGCTTACAACATGGACATTCGCCTGGATCCACAGTTCTTTCTGAGAGAAATGTAAGTTGTGCCCAGAAGGGCCTTCGCTCAGCTTCAGTTGGTATGTAAGTTATAGCCTTTCCTGGAACATTTTAAATATGAAAATGTGAACAATGGTCATAAGTCACTTTTTTCTGTGCTGTTGTAACTTCAGATGGTCACTAAATGAATAGTTGTAAGTAAGATGAAATAGCTGTTGTTCATATTGCGTCCTGTACTTACATATATATATTTCAGTTATAAATCATGTTGCAAAATTCTGGGGGGGAAAATCCAACTTTGTAAATACTGTACATGTTCCAAATTCTTCTTTGCATTTTACAGGTTTCAAATCCATATACTGTTTACATAAAATGAGCTTAGCTCCTGGATTTCAGAGACATGTTCCTACAGTTATTTTAGAAACATGCATAACTGGTTCACCACTGCCTTTTTCCACATCATTTTTCACCTTTCCAGTCAAACTTACAAATCTGGGATTCCCTGAAAGCCACTCATCCTGGCCTTGCTTAGCTTTTGCACCATAACACAGTGAGTGAAGGATTGCTATGCTGTACTACACCAATCAAGGGTATTGGCATCACTATTATGGTGCCAACTCATAATCTTTTTGGCTGATGATAGGTGCACTCAGGTAATGAATGACATCTCTTCCCCAGAAATGGGCGGCATCAGCCTAAAGGTAGATTGGTCTTAACGTAACTGAAACATGTAATGAAAAGTTACATTAATTAAAACTTAAATCAAAGTAATTAATATTTTAACTCAGTACTCACTTGAGTTAAAAACAGCCAACTTCCCCTTCCAGCAGATAATGAATGTATGGCTGGTTTGCAAGTTCTTAAGGGGCCCTGGGGGTAGCTTCCAAGGCCTTTAATGCTATTTGTGCATTTTTCCTATCACAGTAGCTCCAAGAATTAATCTCTAAAGAGGGCAGTTAAAAATAGAACAAGTAGTACAAATTATTGCTGGAGGATGGTTCCCACCTCCTCATTCCGAATAAATGGCTCCAAATTTCTTAAACGACAGCTCTGGCACCAGAATCACTAGTCTGTCTCTTGTCCTTAAGGAAGTGATTCACCTGCAAAGGATCTATAGGTTAAGGTGACCAGACTTCACTGGCATGCCGGCGGGACGGCGGGTGGGGGGAGGAACGGCGATGCGCAGTGAGCTGGGCGGGGCGGCGCGGCGCGCAGCGGCCACCCTGAGCTGGGCGGCATGGCCCGCCACGGCGCATAGTGGCCGCCCTGAGCTGGGAGGCGTGGCCCGCCGTGGCGTGCAGCAGCCGCCCTCAATGGTGACGGGCGGTGGACAGGGCAGAGGGGAGGAACGGCGATGCGCAGTGAGCTGGGTGAGGCGGCCCACCACGGTGCGTAGCAGCCACCACTGGGAGGCGCGGTGCGCAGTGGCCGCACGACGGCGATGGCATGGGGGCGGGACATTTTAAAAAGGAGGCGTGATGTGGGACAAATTAGCAAAAAGCGTGACTGCCCCGCCAAAAGCGGGTCATCTGGTCACCTTACGCATACCACAAGTCCCAACACAAAAAAAAGTCAGAGTCCCCTTTGTCTCTTGGGATTTTAGTTAGCCTATCGGCTTCTCCACAGTCAACAATTTTTTTCATCACTGTTCCTTCTGGTGGAGTAGAGCTTTCTTTACAAAACTGAGCAAATACTAATTTTGCTGCCGTAATTATATGCAGAACCAAGTACCACACATCTTTCTTGATTTTCTCCAGTTTAATTCCGAGCAGATGTCTCCAGTTTCAATTCTATCCTGTGTCCTGTTATTTCCCACAACCAAATCTTATTTTTTTTCCAATATTTTTTAGCCTGGTGATAATATGAGACCTTTGCCAATCCACACTTCCAACAATTAGGCGACAATCCGGGGAACATCCTAGCCAACCTGGCCAGAGGTAGGTGCCATCTATATACCATTTTAAAGATACTTTCTTTGTATGATGTCGCTATCTTTAGTTTGGCATTTTTACCCCATATTTCTTGCCATTTTTCTAGTTCAATAGCATAACCAAAATTCCTCCCGCAGGCAATCATCGAATCTTTAACTGCTTCATCCTCGGTTCCTAGCATTACTAAAAATTTGTAACACCTTGACAGCATTCCTTTTTCCTCTCCCAACAGAATCTTGTCCAATTCCTGCAGGTCCAGGTATATGCCATGACTCTCCCAGTCTTTCTTAAACCTAGATTTAATTTGTGTTATTCTTAAGGAGCTTAGGACCCCAAAAGGGGCCCCAGAGACTTTAAGACAAAAGGCAATATGATAGTGAATAAACAGCAATGAAAAGAGAAATGATGCAGAAGTACAAACCACAGAAAGGTTACTCTTTGAATGGGAAGGTAGTAGTTGTAATGGCAATGGGTGAAGGGAGATTAAGATTGGGTTTGTACTTTGGGGTCACACCTGGGCTTTCCAAATTTTGCCTATAGAAGTTTTGCCTTCAGAAAGGTCCCAAATGGGTTTCAGGAGCTGGGTTTTATAATTGAAGATTTGCTGAGGGGTCCTTGGTACCCTTTGAACTTGTTTGTTTTCTTGTAGACATTTCATTACCCAAACTAGGTAGCATCATCAGTGCTAGTGGTCATTCATGGTTCTACTGAGTCCCTACTCAACACCTAGAATAGGGAGATGACTGGGACTTTGTTCAGGATTGCATCCATGTGACTTTTCCTGTCCCATGGAACTCATTGCCACCTGTGATATAGTAAGGAACTGAGAGGAATGAAAAGGTTTAAGGGATGTTTAGAGAGCTGTTGTCAGAAGATAAAGAACAAACTCAACCTAACATGGGTTGTTGTTGTTAGTTGCGAAGTCATGTCCAACCCATCGCGACCACCAACAACAACAACCCATGTTAGGTTGAATTTGTTCTTTATGGGTAAGAGGTACTATTAAAGCCTTATGGCAATTAGGGTGGCAGAACATAAATACATCTCCACATTAATTGCATCTGCAGAGAAACACCCAGCAATTTTAAGATGATATGTTTCCTTCTGGGGAAGGAGGATATAGAGGGCATGCTGAGGCATTCACTGATTTTGTGGAATGCAGTCACTCGAATTCGTTCCCAGTTAGTTGATCCGGTGGAGGTGTCGGGGGCAGGCTCTTGTCTGGGAATGTTTTGATCCTCTTGCTCTCGAGGAAGTGGACAGGATCCTAGGACGTTTGATTACAACCAGCTGTCTTTTAGATCAAGGGTTTTCAAACTTGGCAAGTTTAAGACTTGTGGACTTCAACTCCCAGAATTCCTGAGCTAACATGACTGAAGGAGGAATTCTGGGAGTCCACAAGCCTTAAAGCTGTCAGGTTTGAAGACCCCTGCTTTAGATCTTTGTCCCATTTGGCTTGTGAAAACCTCCCTGGAGGTAACAGGTGGCTGAGTTCAGGTGGTGATTAATGCTTCTCTGAGGGAAAGGGTGATGTTGCAATCTTTTAAGGAGGCTGTGTTCCCTTCCAGCTTACGGGTATGGTAAGTTTCATCCTTTTTGAGGAAAGTTGTGGTTGCACTGCAGCTCCAGAAATTCATGGATGAAACAGATTATTTGAATGCTTTTCAGTTGGGTTAAGGTCCAAATGTGGGATAGCAACAGCATGGGTCATACTTTTTTGCTATCTCTGGCAGGAGTGGAATGTTAATAGTGAATCCATCCTTGTCCTGCTTCACATCTCTGCAGCTTTCATCAATCATGGTATCCTTTTGGAGAAGCTTTGGTAGTTGGGAACCGAGGGATCACTGTGTTGTCTTGGTTCACTTCCTTCCTTGGTGACTATTCTCAGGGAACAGTGGTTGGGCCATTCTCCCAGAGGTTGGTGTGGCAACAGGAGCAGCAGCAGCATGATGTGTGAAAATGGGATACTCCAGTGTCGCTGCCTCCCCACCACCTGCCTCTCCCATTGCTGCCACTGCATCCTTGGCCTCTGTGGCCCAGAGTTCAGTGACAGCAGCAGCAGGGTGTGTGTGAAAATGGGAAGCTCCCAGCCACTGCCACCACTCTGTGCTCTTCCAACCAGCTTGCTCACTCGGCTCTCTCTTTGGCCATACATGGTGAGTTGTCCCCACAATGAATTGGCCATATTGAGTTGTCCTGTGGTGACTTGATGGCAGTGAGTGGGCAGTGGTGAGTTGGTGGCAGTGACCTAGCTTCACCATGCTGGCTGCACCAAGTTGTCCCTTTCCAGGGATATCATCAGTATGCTGATGTAATTAGCTTTTATGTAAGGACATGGAGAGTTAAGTATGCTCTTACAGTGCCTAGAAGCCATTAAGGGATGGATGGAGAGCAATGCGCTGAAACTAAACCCTTGTTGTGGTTCACCAGCATCCCAAGGAGTTGACAGCTGAGTCTGACTTGGAGGAAGACCTTGAGTGAGGCTTGGATGCAAAGGGCCTGCAGAAGAAACTGTGCTTGAGGCCTACTAGTTATCAGTGGTCATCTGCCTCTGACAGCAGTGGAACAAAGCAATTAGAGCCCTTGATTGGTGCAAGGGGATGCAGGCTAATTAGCAGGCAACATCAGATGAAGAGGGCTAATGGGGAGACCAGGACACAGGTGACCAGTGAATGGCCACTCCCCATAAGACATAAAAGGGTGAGAATGGGAAGGGACATTCGGAGAGGGCAACTTTTCATTTAGAATCAAGTTTCGTGTGTGAATTCTGGACTCTTGTTTGAACCACGGTGTCTGCATTAAGGACTGTTACTTCCTTGCTAAGCACTCAAGGTTTGAGTGAGTATAATATCTTTGGACTTGGCAGCTTGCCCAGAGAACTTGGCAAGCTTCTAGAAAAAAACTTAGATAAAACGGACGTCTTGCATGATAATGTAATAAAACGAATTGTTTGCCTTTAAAAGCTAGTTGGAAGCGTTCGTTACTGGCTTAGGACAGAACAACCCTGGCAAGGCAGAATGGCTTTGGGTAGCGAGTTCTTTGGTTCATGGAGAATTGCCATCTTTGGTTTTGGATGGATTTGCACTGCCCCAATGGACCCCATGCATAATTGGAGGTTCTCCTGGACTCATTACTCCTGTTTGATGAGCAGGTGCCAATTGTGCCAGAGGGCCTTTGCACAAGAAGGGGAATTTGCGTTAGTTATACCCTTTCCTGAACAAACAAACCCTGCTCATGGTCACCCATGCCCTAGTTACCTCTTGTCATGACGACTGTAATGCGGTCTACCTGGGCTGCCCTTGAAAAATATTTGGAAACTCCAGCTGGTTCAAAATGCAGTGATCTGCACAGAATGTGTCCCTTCTTTTGCAGGAGCTGCATTGGTTGCCAATTTCCTTCCAGGTGCAATTCAAGATTCTAGTTCTTACCTTTAAAGCCCTACATGTATTGGGGTTTCCTGAAGTTACATCTAGCCAACCCACCCGATTGGGAGTCAGGGAATATTATTCTTTGCTCCATTAAGGAGGTGTCTCTAGTGGAATCAAGAAGAAGGTTTTCTTTGATGGCTCCCTCCCTATGGAATATCTTCCCCAAGATAAGACTAGCTACCTTCTTGATACTCTCCCAAAAAGCCTTGAAAGCATGGACTTGCCAGCAGGATATGGAGTCTATCAAGTGGTTTATTTGAATGTTGCTGCCAGAGGAGTGGGGTGGGGTATATTCTCTTTTGTATTTGAAGTCTGTTTTCTGTAAGCCACCCGAGTCACCATGAGTTATTTGGGTAGTTTAGAAGGCATGGTAGAGCTACTCCATCTTTTTCTTAGTCTTTCTTCTTTGTTGAAACAAAAAGACAAAAAGTGTGATAGGAAAATATTGGAAACTTGTAAGCAGAAAATAACATTATCTGGAATTTCCATAATTTATGAATGAGTTAAGCTGTTTACTTGATATAATCTTAGAATTACATTTCATAAGAAAATGCAGAGAAAGCATGCTAGCGCTGTTGATGAAGTAGGAGATTACGGTAATTGGAAAGATAAAATTAAGTAACAGATGAAAATATTATTAGTATGGAAATTCCCCAAAGATAGCAAAGATAGATAAAAAAAAGGAAAGACAGGAAAAGCTAAATGAGATAGTAGAATGCTTGTAGTAAATAAATCCAGAAGAAGAGAAGAGCATTTTTAAAAAACGAGAAAAGATTAATATGAATATTCTCATATTCATAAGAACTGGTTATATGGGGAATAGGCCTAGTTTTATATTGTTTTTGTAACAGAAAGGGAAATGAGAAATTATTTGTATGGCCTAAAAGGACCTCAATCTCAGTTACAATTCTATGCAAGTTTTTTTTTTTTTAAATTTACAACTGAATTATAAAATATACAATATAAATTAAATCAATATTTTATCTTTTTGGAACAATTATTATAACCACGAATCCGTTTAATAGGAACTTGAGTCATGGCTGCCACCCATGTATACCCCTGTCATTATAAAGAACTTTATTGTCCTCGTGTGTATTTAATCATAGCAGAATTGTGCTAAAAAGGACTTAGTTTTTCCCTTGTCACTATTACATAAGCCACATCCTGACCCACCCCATAAGTGAATCATTATTTAAATCATTATTAGTTACAGGATATACAAGTAATATTTTACCCTTAGTTCCAACATGATCCAATGACAGCTTCAAAATCTTTCAAATCTGCGGGGCGTTGTCACTCCTTAGGGGGGAAATCAAGTAACTTGGCAGTAATTGACAAAAGGAATAGGATACAGATAGTTCTTGATTATGGCCACAATTGGGACTAGAATTTCTGGTATAAAGCAAGGCAGTGGTTAAATAAGTTGCATCCCATTTTAGAACTTTTTTTTGCCATGGTTGATAAACGAATCACTGCAGTTGTTAAGCAAGTATCACTTCCCCAATTAGTTTTGCTTGTTGGAAGCCAGCTGGGAAGGTCACAAATGATGAACACATGACACTGGAATGCCACAATTATCATAAATACATACTGGTTTCCAAGTGGCCAAATTTTAATCACATGACTGTGGAGATGTTGTAAATGCAAGAACTGGTCAGAAGTCTTTTTTTTCCAGTACCTTCATCATTCTGAATTGTTAAATGAATGGTTGTAAGTCAATGACTACCTATACACATTGACAAAGGACAAGGTTCTTTTGTGCCAGGTTAGGTAGGTACCACTTTAACTCACTAGTAATGAATTGTTCTGGAAAGAAAAAATTTGGAGAGAATTGAAAAGATTCGGGGCTATATGAAAGAGGAAAACATAGTTAAAAGAATTGGAGAGTGAACAGTTCTTTAAAGTCTTCAAATACCACTGTGCAGTCTCAGATTTTTCCACAGTACTAATACTCTGTAATTTTCAGTATTGCCAATTTGTTTAAAATTTGAATTCCAGAGAGCTGAAGCTCAAACCACCAGACCAGACCAGAGTAGCTTTGGTCTCTGTAAAATCCATGTGTCAACTGGAAAAATGCTGACCACTGGATCCTGCCAGGTTATTTAAATTCACAAGACCACTGCTTTTATTTTGTTGTTGTTGTTAGTTGCGAAGTCGTGTCCGACCCATCGCGACCCCATGCACAATGTTCCTCCAGGCCTT
>JANHFR010010369.1:73446-85502 GCA_032468015.1 Mimophis mahfalensis | reverse complement strand
AAACTGGATCTTCAGTCCCCTTTTCAGGGTCTGTTGTAACTTCAAATTGGTAGTAAGTCAAGGACTACCTCTAACATGTGTCTCCAGAGGTAGATTTTCTTAGTAAAATGTATGTCTTTCCTTGAAACTTTTAAATGCAGATTCTCCATTTGCTGGTTACTGAACCCAATAAAAATACCTGGAAGATGAGCATAAAACCATTTCTTGAAATCTCAACATCTTCAGTTTTATGCTTTGGATTCATTCTATGGCTGCTCATTTCCACTCATACAAAACAATACAGCTGGATAGTAAGTTTTGTGAAGCCAATGATGATGGCTTTCATTCAAAACATTTTTGGTCACACAAATTTTCTCCTGGAACACTACAAAGCTAAAGAGACTCTGCATGGTTAATTAAGAACAAATGTCAATAGAAAGAATATTCTCACAGGATAATAGCTTTGTGCCAGCAGGGATATGCCAAAAGAAAGATAAGTAAGACAGAGTAATTTATTAAGCAACTGTACACTCCAGGCAGTACGTTTCTGGAGATTATTGCACGCCTTGGGTGGGAATATAAGGAGCAAGACTGAAGGATGAGTGGCTAAGTAGGAGAAAAAAGAAACCATAATCACCCCATAGCAAGTCCCTTGCTGAACCTCTTATTGCTCTTTTGTAATAAAATATAAGGACAGAAAATAGCCAGCTCTGCTCTTTCATTACAAGTATGAGTTACAATGGACTTTTACTGATTTCATTGAGAGCCATAACGTTGCACATGTAACTGGTCTGTTAAGATTTATTGGTTCTCCCCACCAAGGCCCATTAGGCGATCATTTTAAAACAGAGTCCTTTATTTATTTGTTAAATTTATATGCCATCCATCTCATCGATGTGGCAACTCTGGCTGGCTTATAAACAATAAAAAGATAAATATAAAAAACAATTAGACTGAAAAGACTTGTGTAAAGATTAGACCCAAGGGGACAGTGTAAGGTCGTCTTCTTATCCCTTCAACCACCTCCAGCAAAAAGTACATCCAACTGGCAAAATAAAGTTTTGAAGCCCTTCCTGAAGGCCAAGAAAGTAGAGCAGACCTCACCTCTGAAAGTAGAAAGTCTACAGGAGAGGAAACACTGTGGCTTTTCTCTTTGTCCTTGCCAGTTGAAATTCCTTAATAGATCCTGTCTGAACCAAGCCTCTTCCATTGGAACAACTGGGAGGAGTTAACCCCATTGGGACAATATGGCTCCTAAGATACCCTAAATCAGGGGAATCAAGCTCAATCCCATTGTGGGCCATATCAGGATTTTGTTTGCCTTGCGGGGCTGGAGTGGGCATGGCCTCGTTGTTGTGGCCAACTGGGTGTGTGTGGCTCGGGGCAGGGGGCAGGGGCCAAGTTCAATTCCCTCCTTGCAGAAAGTGGAAAATATCAGTCTTTTGATCTTGTCTAACCTTCTCCAAACATATAAATAAATAGTGACTGAGTATTAGACCATTAAAAAAACTATACAATTATATAATTACTAGCTTATTACACGGCTTCACCCGGATATAGTCATCCCATTGGTCCTGTTGCCTCTGCTTTCACCTCTGAAGCTGAGCCACTCGCTTGCTGTCTCTCACTTTTCACTCAGCCGCCTGCCTGCCCACTTGCTTGGCTGCCCGCCTGCCTGCTGCCTGGCTGGTCGGACCACTGTCTTTCAGGCTCCATGCTTTTTATAGTGGTGCATGATAAAGGTGGGAAGAGAAACAGGAGGCACAGGGCACAGGGGCAGCTTCTGCTGCCGGACCCCAAAGCTGCGCCACTCGCTCGCTCTCATTCACCCTGCTGTCTTTCGCCCTCCGTGCTTTTTACTGTACTGCACATGCGCCACACTGCTCAGGCTGCTCTCTGGTGCCCCTTGTGGAGTGCAGTTTGTTGAGTCACTTGCCAGTGAGTGTTGGTGGGGGTCGGCACTTTAGCACTGTTTTTGGGGGGGCAAAGACCCCTTGGTGGCTTGTCATATCCCCACAGTATTTGTCACCAGAGGGTAAGTTATCTGCGTGGCAAGTTTGGTTGAGATTGGTCCAGGCATGGAAGAGCGTATATGGCACATGCATGCATGCATACATACATACATACATACATACATACATACATAGTCACCCACAGTCTCTTTTATATATATTTGGACCTATCCCTTTCATCAAGGAGTTCTTAAGTTTGTAAAAAAAAACACACACAAAAAAACATGAAAACATTACAACCAGCATCCTGTATGTAGTCTCTGAACCATCTTTTATGATCTAAGAACCTTGCCTAAGAGCTGGCTATAAAACTTTAGACAGCAAAGAAAATTTGAAGCTCCATTTTCCTATTGTTTTTCCATGAAATGAAAATGAAAAAAGGGCATAAATAAATTCTGCAAAACCTGCCTTCTTGTTGCCAAAACATTACTTTTATATAAAAAAAGCATCTCCCTGAATTAAAGATTTTCAAACAGTGATATTTGTTTGATTTATATAATGTTTAACCCAATTTTTAAAAGTATGTGGAAGAAAAGCTATACAATACTACCTATTCAAAAGCTAAACTGAATAAATTACTATAATTTATTCATTAAAAATATATTAAAGGGTGACAGGAACATAGCAACAGCAACAAAATAATAACTGAAGAAAATAATAATCCAGTATCCTAAGTCCACTGAAAAGCTAAGACAAACAGATTTTAGTGGACAGTAAAAATATCTTGATTCTATTGATTTGCCAATAGAAATTTCACAATTGTTATTCCTCTTTTTCTGAGAATATCATTCCTTCCATCCATCTGTCCATCCCACTTATATATTGCCATATCAATCTACCATTTCTTTTACATTGTTGAGTGAATGGTTGAATATGTGAATGGTCTAAATCAAGGGTCTTCAAACTTGGCAAGTTTAAGACTTGTGGACTTCAACTCCCAGAATTCCTGAGCTAACATGACTAGAGGAGGAATTTTGGGAGCTGAAGTCCACAAGTCTTAAAGCTGTCAAATTTGAAGACCCCTGGTCTAAATGGAATAGATCTTACCAGTTTTGTCCACCTAGATACAGGATTCTTCATTAATGCAGGGGATAATCATTTGTAATCTCCTGCGAGAAAACCTATCTGCTATGGTGACAACATTGAAGGCATATAGCTGGTATTGGGACAGAAAGACAGGACAGACACATAGTTGATGTATAGGGTTGCTGAAGTTAGAAAAGTTATTGGAGTGCCTTTGGGCCCTGGTTTACTTTAGCATCATGTTGTGCCTGCTATATGACAATGAAGAAAGCCAAAAGTTTTATCCCCACTATTTAGACCAAGGATCCATCCAACAGAATGGTTGTGTAGGAGCTCCTTTGCAGTAAACCCTGAAGCTGATAGCTGTGTTTTGGTTTTTTTTTTAAATTTCAGAGCCTAAGAATATGAACAAAACACTTGCTTTTATCTGATTTGTCACATGCAAACTTGCCCTTTTTTATCTTGACTGTTTGGATCAAGAGTCTGACAGGGTGCATTCAGCAAGTAGAAAATACCCTATAATGTCAGGATGCGTAGCCTCTGCCTTAAAATAGACAGCTACATAGACTCTCTTAAAGAGAACATCTCTGGGGAACTAAGGAACTTTGAGAACTATTCTTCTATGAAGAAGAAGGTCTTCAATCAGCACAATAACTTTCATCACCAACGTTCTTTGATTGCCCTGAAAGATGACTTTTTATTGGGGTGGCGGGATAATCTTCTTGGACATGGAGCCTGTTGAATCAAATAAGTAAAACTGAATTGGAACTCATGTTCCTCACTAGTTTCACTTTTACACACATGGTTGGGTCCACTGAATTAGGTGGTTGAACTGCGAATGCCATCTTCGTGTGAATGATACTCAATTCTGTCATTACTTTGTCATTACTGTCCTAGGTGAAATGATTGGGCTGGATGATCATTAATAATTTGAGATGAATCTTGATAAAATGGACCATTCTCACAGGTCTACAAACTGAATAAGCCCCATTTCTGCCTGAAGAAGCAGGAAGATAGATTTATGTCTATCATTGGAGACTTAAGTAACATTAGTGGCTCATTATGGATATTGTTTGTAAATTGTTCCTGCTGTGATCCTTCATGAGCAGGAACAATTTAAGGACAATATCCATACTATGTCCATACTATGATAAACAATGGTTGGAGTATTGCAGGAAACATGTGGAGTTATTGTTGAATATTAAGAAGAAGCTGCAGATTAAGCATTATTTCTCTCCCAGTATGTACCTATTATGTGGAATCCTACAACTGAAAGAGATATATCATTTTTATTTACTTATCATAAAGTCCATGTCGCTATCTGAGCAGAGACATGGGAAACCTTCTCTGTTAGGACACACTAACTTTAGAGTGCCAATATTGCTGTTTCTGAATGTCTATGGAGATTCTTAGTCATCCAGCTCATGGTTATCCCAAAGGTGTTTTTTTCAAGAGGCAACTGGTCTTTCTGATTTATTTATTTTTTTGATGAAATTTCTCTTCTCATCTGAGAAGCTTCTTCAGATCTGAAGCACAGTATATCTGAAGAAGCTTCATGGATGAGAAGCGAAATGCCTTCAAAGAAAAAACAGAAAGTCCAGTTGCCTCTTCAAAAAGGAATTTTTGGGATGGCTTTTTGCCATTTAAACAATTGAAGATTTTATTTTTACCCAGGCATTTCTGTCAGGCTCCAAAAGCCAGGTAAAAATTTTTAAGACTCTTCTGAGAAGTTTCTTTTATGGTTTCTCACCTTTGGGCAAAAATCTTGCCAAACTAAAGAAGGCTACTTGCACCATTAAACATATAGTAAGGAGGGGCCATCTTAACTCTCTTCCACATAAAACTGCTGCTACTCTTTTGCTACTCTGCAACACACTCCCTTCCTCCTGACGATGTCGACAACATTCTATCACAATTTCTGTCTTAATAGCCATAACCTGACAGAACATTCTATCTTTATGCCTTCGACTATTATATCATGGTAACTGGCATTAAAGTGCTATTAATTTTTATTTCATTTGATTGCTTTCTAGATTTTATACACTACAGCCTGTCTAAAATCTTAAGGATGTTGGGTGGGATATATATTATATCCTAATATTCTAATATATTAAAACAAACAAATGCATACACATAAATGTTTAGTATCTTCAAGCACACATTTGCTCTTCCTCTTAATTACTAGGCAGATACCTAAGGGACAGGATGATCCATCTTTATTTGTCAGCAAATAAATAAAATTGCCTTTGTGGATCCTGTTTTAAAATGACTACCATTATGACATAAATTAAGAGCCCAATCCCACATTTATCAAAGCTGTAAAAATATACATAAGTAGCTTAGTGTACAACAATTAACCCAATACTGTTTTATAAAAGAAATGGAAACAGAATTCTACAGAGCCAACTATTTTCTTAATGACATATTACTCTTATTGTCCAGTATACAAATCTGGAATTAAGGAGTAACCAAAGCTAAAGCTGGCTACTAAGGGAATTTTGAAATTTTCATCAAATTTCTGGCAGATATTTTTTCCCTGTATATTATCTATTTAACCTTTGTGGTCATGCCATGCTTTATATGGCAAAGCAACAGAATAATTAAATAACCACAGAAAACTGGAATTGTGTCATGGATCTTTCCCAGATCCCTCTCCAGATACAAGTTCAGTGGAGGAGGCTGAGTACCAGTCTGCAGAAGAAAGGGTGGTCAAGATGGTCAGGATCAGGCTCAGCCTGATGGAGCACCCTTAGCTGGGTGATTGGACAAATGACCGGCTGAGGGAGGTGAGCCACAGTTGCAGCAAATTGGCCAGTAGGTTCCAGAAGAGGACTGGGAACAGCCGCCACCCCGTTAGCAATGAGGAGGAGGTGGGGTTTGAGTTTGAGTTTATTGGAACTTATATGCCACCCTACTCCTGAAGGACTCAGGGTGGCTTACAACAATTAAAAAACAGAAAATACAAAATTTAAAAGAGAATTAAACTAGCAATTCCATAAACCCACTAGATGATAAAAATCAATTACAGCACAATAAAATTTAAAATCCAGTTAAAACCCCAAAAGTCAATCCAGGCTGGCCTGTTGGAAAAGCCAGGTCTTCAGGTCACGATGGAAGGACCGGAGGTCAGGGGCCATCCAGAGCTAGAGGGTCATTCCAGGGGCCATCCAGAGCTAGAGGGTCATTCCAGAGGGTCAGTGCGCTCACAGAGAAGGCCCTCACCCTTGCCGTCGCCAGCTGGCACAGCTCACCCTGATCCAAGGACACACAGAGCAGAGAGGAGACAGGCACAATGCTGGTCAGCTAGGCTACTCATGAGGAGGCAACCTCGTATCTCATAAAGGGCTGCACCGCGTTGCCTACTTAACCCTGTCCTGAGAACTTGAGCATTGATGGAGCAACACCCCGAGTTCTGTGCCTTGTGTGCCTGTGCCATGTATCCTGGCCTGTTTGATTCTCAATTGCTTTCCTGGATTTTGTGTACACCCATTGGACTCGGTTACCCAGAGACTCTTGTAATCTGGATCTGTACAACAGTGGTGCTTTCCAAGGATCTGTTTGGGGGAGGTTGAATAGACACTTGTAGAACTCTTCCATAGGTATTTATGTGGCAGCACAAATTGTAGTTATTACTTATCTTCCCTGGCATGTTATCACTTGATAAAACACCCAATTGATCTCAATTACTGCTAATTAGTTGTAAAATTGGATTAACAAGGACATCCCAAATTCTCCTTTCTGTTTTAGTCCAATACAGTACCTAGTTTAATATTCATTGAGCTTAAAGAAAAGACTCCATCTGGATATGGACAACAAACAGTATAATAAATCACAATTCTTGCAATACAAGATATCACTTTTTCTTTTATTCCCTCTACGGAAGAAAAAGGCTGAGAGGGAAAAAAATGAGGAAAATAATTCACAGTAAAAATGGACAGACTCCTGCCTGGCTGTTGCAAAATTACTTGCTCCTCTTGCCAGAAGCATGCAAAGTCATGTCTGCCTATTTCAGGGAGGAAAAAAATACAGACAAGAAGGTCATTTTATCTGTAATTTATTTAACATCCTTAACCATTGAACTTTCTTTCCAAGAATTATACCAAGCCATGCATCATCGTTTAACTGTTGTGTGGCCAGACAACCATCTCAGAATTAAACTACAAGATAGGAATTGGCCCCACATGGATTTGTAAATGAATACTGGGTGAGAATGTTTTTTGAAGGGAGCTTCTCTTGTGAATTCTCAAAGGACTCCCCACCTAACCATTTATGTTTCTTCTCCTTTTGTTTTGTTAAAAAAAAAAATCACAAAAATGAGATGAATTTGTGGGAAGCCCCTACTTTCCCCGCGTAGAAGAATGAAATATTTTGGGACATATTAAAAACGCCAGAATATTATATTTCCCTAAATGAGAACTAGAGAAACATGTTTTTTTTTTTAGAGACAGAAAGCAGCCCCAGTCTCCCTGCCCCAAGCAGAAACTGATGAGGCCACCTTTTAGAAATGCTGATTTGGTAATCCATCCAAGACAGGGTATTTTGAAATAAAGGCAGAATAGTAGGATTAGAAGCAGCCCAGAGCAGTCCAAAGTTCACTTGAGAGCTCAGATAAACCATAAACCAGAGGTTGACAAAACTAGCTCAGACAAGCACCTAGGATTTTCATTTCCTGTTTTGCCTATAGAACCAGTTATGACCCCTATATAACCCCTACATGACCCCATGGAAATCTGACAACAGCCAATAGAATATTAAAGGACATGTTCTTGCAGAGAAACAGGGTGCAAAAATATAAATCTCAACTACAAAGCCCAAAGAAGGTATAAAAACCACCCAACTCTCAACTCCATTTGGTCAGCTGCCCAGAATCACACGTGGTTCTGCCACATCATTAAACCATCTTTCCAATCAGCCTCCATGTTTCCAGGGTCTTTCTCCCAGTTTGGAACTGAACCAGATGGATGGTTATTTGTTTGTTTGTTTGTTGGGCTTGTATGCCACCCTATCTCCCAAAGGACTCAGTGTGGCTCACAATGATAAAAACAAAATACAAAATTTAAGAAAATATTAAATCTATACTCCCATAAACAATCAAATTAAAACCCACCATACAATAATTAAAATTCACCATCCCCAAGTCAGCCTGTTGGAAAAGCCATGTCTTGAGGTCATGATGGAAGGACCAGAGATCTGGGGCCACCTGGAGCTCCAAGGGCAGTTGATTCCAGAGGGTGGGAGCCCCCACAGAGAAGGCCCTCCCCCTGGGGGCCGCAAACTGGCATTCTCCAGTTGGTGGCACCCTGAGGAGGCCCTCTCTGTGGGAGCACACAGGACGATGGGAAGTCATTCCTGGCAGCAGACAGTCCTGCAAATACCCTGGACCTAAGTCATGTATGGCTTTATAGGTGAGTACCAGCACCTTGAATCTCACCCGGAGGGCAATTAAACCAATTCCAACAAATTAAAAGGAACTGAATGCCTGACTTCCAGGAACAACAGAATGGGAAGGAAAGACCCATAGGCACTGCACAGCAATCAGACAACCTGCTCCTGAAAAAGAGGTTCATTCCTTTTGCTAAAGGGGCACATATAAGCTCTACTGTGGTAAGAAAGTCATGTTAGTCTGCAGTGGCAAATATTCAGAAGGAGTCTAATAGCACTTCCCCTCCCCCAACTTAACAAATGCTATTAAGAGGCATAAGCTGTTTTGAGTACCAAACTCTTTATAAAAGCTGAGTAACTAAATTTACTGGGTTTTGCTGGTTTTATCCTCTTTTTACTCAATCTTTATAGGAAGAGGAAGGTATTTTGGATGTCTTTGCCACCTTGAGCTATTTGTAAAAATAATAAAGGGGGGAATAAAAATAAATTAATAAATGGTAGGGGAAAACTCCAAGATACAACTATTACTTTCATATCTTGCTTCTGGATATCCTGAGGCATTTGAAAATTACAGAAGGTGACAGGATGTTGGGCTCATTGACCCTATGGTTTTACATTGAAAAAGGCCCCGAGTTCCTAATGTGCCAATGTGTCTGGCAAAATTTCCATAAGACTCCATTCATTGGTGGGTTTTGTAATTAAATGGAATAATTGAGGAACTGATTATAAAACAATGCATCACCCACAAATCTAATTTAATAAAGTTTAGCAGCACTTTATCATAATTAAAGCAATGTAATATTTCAGACTCAAATCTCCAAAAGTGTTCTAGAGCATTCAGCAGTATGACCGTAGCCTCCATCTAAAGCACCTTAAGGCCTAAAACAATTCTACCTTTCCTTGGGATGACTTGCAAGAACTTAGCTCTTTGAGCTGTGGCAGGTAAATGCTACCTACCACTTGCATGCCTGTGCTTTGGAGAATAAATCTAATTAATTAATCTGGCCTCTGGTCTGAGATAGATCCTATCCTATTATTTGGGGGGGGGGAGGGGAAATTGGGGAAAAAAATTCAAATTTCTTTCTTAAAAAAATAGACAAAAATAAGCTCAACATTGTTTTAAAAAGGGAAGCATGCATACCAATGCATTTTCTATGCTATTTTGAGACTTACCATTCTCAGAGTGACATCCTTTGGGGAAAAACCCCCCATTGTATGACCTCAAAATTCAAATCTTCTCCCTTATTTTCTAAAGAATGTCCAGCATTTAAGATGGTTGAAATTATTGAACAATGCAAACCTATCTGCTAGTATGGGTTTGTTTCTAATACCAAAACTTTTCAATGCAGCCACATGCACTTTAACATTTTCCTCCTACTTACTAAATATGGACCAATTCAAATAAGACATGCGTAATAAGGAAACAGAAATAAGATGAACATTCTTTCCTTTTGGCAAGGGAAAAGAGTTTTAGCAGATAATAATGCCAAGTTCATTCATCAGCGGAAATGATCTCTCTTAACTGCAATCTGCTTTGAAAGTGGCAATTTAAGGAGACGTATATAGCAAAGGCCATTTACATAAGGCCATGCAGTGGCTGATTCTTTTGTTTTAAAATGTGCAGACAGTTACTGTCAATCAGTGAGAGGCTTGCCTGTTTCAATCACCCCTTGGTTGAACTCAAGAATATTAATTCACGCAAGCAATTTGGCCATTTTGTAAAGTCAGCTTGGAGTAGAGGTTCTTACAGAACACTATTGTAAAAGTACACTAAGAAGCAACTCTTTTCATTGCTTTTAAACAGTTTTCTTACAAGCCCGGTTTCCACTGTTTTAAATTTGGATGCAGTAGGTTTTAGGAGTTTGGGAAAATCTTCTGGGAACTGACAAGGCGATTCAGAAATGTTACATGAGCAGTTTTATATCAAAATATATTTTATTCATTTATACTGTTTCCATCTTCCCTTCAAACATTAACAGACTTCAAAATGAGCCAGTAACTCCACTAGATAATTGTCAGTCAAGCTGAAACTAAATTTGTAAAGCAAAAACAGCAAATGAGGGAAAATATTTTTCTCAAACTTCCTCAACCCCTGAATAGGTTACCCAGACCAAATCCATATATCAAAGGATAAGGTCAGTAAACCCAAGTAGAGTTAATTCAATTAGGTCTCCCAATGGAGCTGCATTTTCACAAGAATAAACCTCACAGATGACACATACCTACACACACACCTATGCCCCTCAAGAGCTACTCAACAATCAGCATGTTCCACACCCTGGACAAGCTCCCCTATTTAACTGTGACACTGTACTGCATTTCTCTGAGGCTGTCCCTAAAGGCAAACTCTTCACTTTAAGGAATAAATATTTCTTCTTTCCTTACAACTGACTGGATCTCATTTTTATTTATTCTTGCACAGCCCTGGTTCAAGTTGGAATCCCAAATTATTCTTCTGACAATTAGAAATAACATTTAGCCAGCCAACGTAAGATTTCAGTCACCTTCTTCCTTGGTGAAACAGGGGGTCTCCCTTCATCCTGGACATTTGATCTGAAATGTTTCCAATGCTGGCTACCTTAAAAAAAAATGACTGAGAACCATATTTCAGCCACAGTGGTGCAGTGGTTAGAGTACAGTACTGCAGGTTACTTCTGCTGCCTGCTGGCTGCCTGCAATTTAGCAGATCGAAATCTCACCAGGCTCAAGGTTGCCCCAGCCTTCCATCCTTATGAGGTAGGTAAAATGAAGAGCAAGATTGGTGGGGGCAATATGCTGACTCTGTGAACTGCTTAGGGAGGGCTGTAAAGCGGTCTAGTGCCATTACTGTTTCAAAGATTTAGAAATTCAGTTTCAAAAAATTTACATGTGAACTTTGCTGTTATCGTGTAGCATGAACACATGGAGCTGAGCTGTTATCATGTAGCATGAACACATGGAGCTGAACCAAATATAACATCTACTACAGGTGGAAACAGTGTTCTGATGTTCCACCTGAAATAGCCTGCACCCTTAGCTGAATCCAAATAAGTGTATTTTTACTCTCAGTGAGCTATTTCCTGCTTTTAAGAAAGAATACCTTTGCAGGATTGTGAAATGATGCTCGGTAGAAAATAAGGAAGATGCAGATTTTAGATACATTGACAATATGGAAAAAAACAGGGGGGTTGTATTCGGGTTAGTAACCAGAATCCCACATTCTGTTTGGGACTTGTTTGTGACTTTTCAACTAGACACAAGGACAGGTTTTTCCCGAATGCTATCACTCTGCTAAACAACTCCCACAACACTGTCAAACTATTTACTAAGACTGTATTACTATTCTTCTTCTGATCCTTCCTATTACCTATCTTCTTCCACTTATGGCTATAAACTTGTTGCTTACATCTTTACAGTCTATATTGTTTTATTTAGTCTCCTAGTATGGTTTGATTGCTCATTTAGTATCCTATGACTATCACTAAGGTTCTATCTTATGATTCTTGATGAATGTATTTTTTTTAATGTACACTGAGAGCATATGCACCGAAGACAAATTCCTTGTGGGCCCAATCACATTTGGCCCATAAAGAATCCTATTGTACTGTATTGTATTGTATTGTATTGTATTGTATTGTATTGTATTGTATTGTATTGTATTGTATTGTATTGTATTGTATT
>JANHFR010010360.1:212808-225428 GCA_032468015.1 Mimophis mahfalensis | reverse complement strand
TTCATTTAAAACAACCCCCCCCCCTCCCTCACTCCCTCCCTCTCTCTCTCTATCTCTCTCTCTCTCTCTATCTCTCTCTCTCTCTCTCTCTCTGTGTGTGTGTGTGTGTGTGTGTGTTCTGTCTGCACATGCATCCCGGCACGCACCCAAACAACGGATTTAATGGAAACCCTTGACAATTCCCTTACTTTTGGGTGTACTGTCAAGAGCCAATTAGATTGTTCAAAACAGCTTGTGGACATAAGGTTGCCTGCTTATATAGAAATATAAATAGTTTAGCCATCCATTATCCATTTTCTTGCTTTTAATGACTCCCTCACCCCCTGCTTGAGGAAAAAAGGTGGCAGGTCATCTCTTTCATTGTGGTACTGGTTAATGGGAACTGCATACCAAGGAGTTCAGTACAGTTTGATGCTCTTTAATTAATGGCCTTTTTAATAGCTGGTGACAGTGGAAGAGTGAACTTCCATAGTTCATAGCCTTTTCCAAGACCTCTTCTGGAATATTTCTTTCTACTATCGTCAACCAAACTCCCCTTTTGACCCCTTTATCACTCTCTGAGTGGTACCGGAATCTTTAACTGTCTCATAACCACAACAATTCACTGCAACCCCTTCAAAGGGTTCACCATTATAAAAGGGAAAGAGATGAAATGCATTTTAGGAAACTTGGGAAAGATCAGTTTGCCTTTCTCCAAAGTTGCCCGAGCCTCTCTTATTCCACATTCTGTAGGAATTTCATCAGCAGGTTGTAGAAGGAAAACGAGAACACAGCTAGTCCAAATAAACTTTCTTGAGTTGAAAAATAGTAATATTTCTGCATCTTAGACTTGAAGTTTTGAAGATATTCCTTGAAATAACAATGCAGATTTAAAACTTGTATTGTACCATTATCCTGTACACCAGTCCAAATTGGAGATGGTTTTGGAAGTGGGGGTTATTTAATTTATTGCTGCTCCACTGTTACTTCAGGGAGGTGGAATTCATGGAATCTTCTGTTTGGGCATTAAGCACCTTGAATATGGAAAACATCCACATGTTTCCGCCAAAGCTGGGAATGAGACAGATTGGATGATACAGACTGCATTAGATATATTTGAATTAACAGTCATACACAGATATCTGAGTATAGGACTGGCTTCATAAATGTTTTTCTTTCCCAAATTTTAATTATTCATTAAATGTTTCAAAGGAGTTTTCAATAACAGCTGGTATTATGTCTTTCTCTGAAGAATGTCAGCTTTCTTTACCACTAACATAATATTCAGTTTGGCATTTCTTGCATCATGGTTTCAGTTATATCTCCATTGGGTTTTATAGTTTTCAAACTACTGATATACATATATTTGGTCATGATGATTATATCCTACTAGCTGATTACCTGGCTTCACCCGGAGAATGGTCATCCTACCGTTCCCCGGGCTCTGCCACTCCATCTCCCATTGCTGGTCAGCCCCACCCGGCCTAACCTCATCCTGCTGCCTCATCTGTGGCCACTCCTGCCGCCTCTGCTTCTGCCTCCTCCTAACATCTGCCGCCTCCATTTCAAAATATCGGTGATGTGTACTGTGCATGCTCTGTAGTCCACAAGGGGCTTTCTGGCACTCCTTGTGGACTACTCTGAAGGCATCAACAGTATAGGCAGTGGGAGGAATCTCCTGGGGGTCAGCACTTCAGCACCATATTTAGGAGGCACAGACCCCCTGACGGTGTGTGTGAGCCCCTCAGTGTTTGTCACTGGAGGGTAAGGTATTGGTATGACAAGTTTGGTTCATATTGATCCAGCCGTTGAAGAGCGTATACTCATGCATACATACACATACCCACACTCTGCGTTTTATATATAGATTGGTTTTTCAGAAATCTTAACGATTTCTCAGAAAGATATACCTCCAGTCCATTATGGATTTTAGCAGAATACCTGTATTTTTATAGACAATAGATGGCAAGCAAAATAAATGTTATCATTTCATGCAAATCCTGATTCCAGTAAAAATTAAATTGAAACACCAACTAAAAATGGCATAAAACTATTTTTTACATGGTTAAGGGAATACAAAATATCTATAGATTACTTTTTTCTTAGTCTTGTCCGATAAGTAATTATACTTGAACTGATCAGAAAATTAACATGTGCCATCTACTTTATGTTATTATTCATCAATGGTAAGCTATTAAAATGGATCATATTAATTACAATAGTACAAACATTAAAAATGAAAAAAATCTCTTCTAATGGCTTTCTCTGTGATGTTTCCATTTAGCATTGGAACTATAATTAAATATAGTAACATCACTTATTAACACATCAAAAGTTTTTGAAAGAAAAAGTAGATATAATCCTGATCCTTGAATTTGCATTTTGCACAACATTTTTGAATTGTGTCTGTTTAAATATAAAAACAGGACATTACATTAAAATAGTACGGCAAAATAATCTGATACACTATTCCCAGTATATATTTATGTGTTAGATTTATATACTTGTTTTATTTCATATTTGTTCTCAAACAAGCCTGAGAGGTAAGATAATTTAAGAGATAGTAATTGGCCCAGGGAATTCCATAGGGAATTGGCCCAGGGAATTGGCCCAGGGAATTCCATACGCAAGTACAGGCAAGTATAGATTCAAGCACTTTTCAGTGATGTGATATACTTCTGCTTTTTAGGAAGATAACTCAAGGGCAGCAATTGGTAGCTATGTTTCCCCAATGCTCAGCCATCCTCCCATTTGTCAGGTGGAAAAAATAACAACCAATCACTCTCCTTAACATTGGCATGGTGCAGGTTGGGTGATGGAAGCTTGCAAATCAGAGATCTGCTAATTGTATTCCACCAGGAGCTATTATGGCCATGCTGACAATTTAAAAATCACGTTGAAAACTAAATGCTTTGTGGTACTTTGCAACTCACACTGTTGTGTGACCTCCACAGCAATTGTTCTGTTGCTCCTGCTCTATTGTTATTGTTTTTAAAGAGGTCTTTAAATAGATCTCTAAAAATCTTTTTTCCCCTATCTAATAATCTTGCTGCTGCTGTGACTTACCCATCTTTTAAAAATATTTTAGTTTTCTAAAAAGAGAAAGAGAGAGAGAGAGAGAGAGAAGAATAGTATTTGATAACAATATAAATAAGGAGGCTACATTAGACTTGACTTGCTTTGGAAATCTTGAAATAGGCATGGTGCAGGCCTCTGGAAACCAGATGTCTTATCCACCCAGCAGTGCAAAGCACAATGAACTCGTAGGGGAGGATTATATGTCTGTCAGCCCTGCAATCAAAATGGAAACTGAACAGATCCCAGATCCTGACCGTCATCACTACATCACCGCATGTCACTCTAAGTCATTACTACATTATACCAGAGTGCCAGAAATACTGTGTGTAGCAAACCTTGTATTGAGAGAAGATGAAAATCATCATTTTTCTTAATATGGTATCTGTTCAAAACAAAGTCACGTGGCCTCAACTCTGGGAGGGGGAATCCCAATAACTTTAAAAAAGATTTAGTAAGGTGTATTTAGGGGGTATGTGGATGAACATTGAATCTGGTATATGAGGACAACTATAGGGAATGGGGAAAAAATAATCTATCCCTGTCCTGATATCCATTGTTCTGATTTTCTACTTTAGCAATATTTATTTTTGTATCAGTAATAGTTGTGCATTATGGTTTTAGACTGCAGTGCTAAATAATGTTGGTAAAGTTGCATTTATCTGCCTTACTTGAAAACTTACCCAATAGATTAATGTCAGGGGTCCCTTAAAAACTAAACCACCTATTCCTGCAGCTCAAACTGAAACTGAGCTTTTGCCCTTCTTTTCTGACCTCTGCATTCCTCAATGCCTGTGGTCCTGCCACAGGTCTCTAAGAAATGTAATCTTCTTTTGACACACGGTTCCATACTTTGGTGAAAAAAAATGGGACACAATTCAGCTTTTTCCCCCCTGGGAATGATGCACACTGTTTTTAGATACGATAATCATTACGTTCATTCAGTTCTAGTGCTCCATTTCGTACATTTTAACATATAATCAATAAATCAGTCAATAAGTTGTAAGCATGCATACATTATAATTTATCCAAAATAATTCCCAGAGAATTTTCTGAATGTCTTTGCACATTTGCCAATTGCAGTTCCCTGAAGTGTGTTTCTTTTGCCAAGACACCTCTTGATGCAACAGCTTACGTTCATTTGTAGTTGGAACCCTGAAAAACTGAATCAAATTGTAATGTTAGTTCTTGGTGAACCCAACATGGGTTGCAACATCCCTTAACACCTGTTACTCTTGCTATTATCTCTGAGCACCTGGGGATGATTTCAGAAAATGATATTTTGAGGGACTTCTAGATGAGGCATTTGTGATATTGTCACATCATCTCTGCACCTTGTGATTTATTTCTGGTGCAGCTTTGATGAAAGAAGAGCTATTCTGATGGCAGATTTCAGCTGAAAATGGTGGGATTCTATAGAGCTTCAGGAAGGAGCATTTCCTTGTTGAAAAGAATGTTTGGCTCAATCTTCCACCTGCCTCCTTAGCTTCAATTGCCTTGGCAGAATCCTGTAAGAGAAAAACTAGCTTGTCATTTTCAAATCTTCATCTCAATAAAACCACATCAAGTGACCAATTTGGAAATTGACTGTATAATGTCAATTCCCCCCTTTTTTCTTTCAACCCTCCTTTTTGGAAGGACCAGACTACTTGGTTTCATTGTGGATTATGATCGCACACCATTCTCAAGCAGGTTTTGAAAGTTATGTTACAGTGTTGATGACCATGTAGAAGTTCTTTTTGTGGCAAAGCACGTTGATATGGGATGAATCAGGCTGACAATGTTGAATAGGAATGCTAAGAGTTGTAATCCCAAAGCTCTGGAGCTACCAATTTGGGAAAAGCCTATTTATGTATGAATGTTAATGCTTAGCATTATAGTAAAGGTAAAGGTTCCCCTTGCACATATATGCTAGTTGTTCCTGACCCTAGGGGGCAATGCTCATCTCCGTTTCAAAGCCGAAGAGCCAGCACTGTCTGAAGACATCTCTGTGGTCATTTGGCTGGCATGACTAAATGCTGAAGATGCACGGAACGCTGTTACCTTCCCACCAAAGGTGGTCCCTATTTTTCTACTTGCATTTTTACATGCTTTCGAACTATTAGGTTGGCAGAAGCTGGGACAAGTAAGCGCTTGGGATTCGAACCACTGAACTCCCGACCTTTCTGATCGACAAGCTCAGTGTCTTAGCCACTGAGTCACTGCATCCCTTAGTAGCATTATAGTATAATTACTATTATATCACTAAAATGCTTAGTAATTTTATTAGTGTTCCACAGTGGTCATTCCTATCTGCTCAACATCATGTGCTATTCTGATTCTGTAGTAATAGCTTCTTTGCTGCCATCATAATCTCATTAATTCATGTACCATGGAATTCACATCACATTAATTTTTCAAATCACTTTGTGCGATCTCCATTGGTAAAGAATTGAGAGAAGATGGAAACCAGAACATTGAAAAAGAGAAGGTAGACAGTAATAATAGGAATTTGGGGGGAGATACCAAAAGCTACTCTGGACATGTGAAATAAGCAGATAATGCATGAAAAAGAAACAACAACTGTGCTTGACAAGGTTGAGAAAAAGAAGGGAAGACAGTTGATAAAGTGGATGGACAAGATCAAAAAGTTCATGGGAATATCCTTCAAGTTCTCACCAGAGACTGGTTGAGATGACAAGCATTTGTTCATGTGGTTATCAGGAAGTGGTTCAGGGGGATAATGCCTCCTAAAGTACTACCAGATACCTGCAATTAGTGCAGGTTCAACTCCCACTAGGTTCAAGGTTGACTCAGCCTTCCATCTTTTCGAGGTAGGTAAAATGAGGACCCAGATTGTGGGGGCAATAAGCTGACTTTGTAAAATGCCGCTGTGGTGGTGGTGGGGGGGCGAGCCCTGATGAGCAGGCATATGCATGGAATGAGGGCTGCTGCTGAGCACGTTGTAAGCCGCCCTGAGTCTTTGGAGAAGGGCGAGATATAAATGGGAATAAAAGAAAAAGTATGTCTAATACAAAGGAACACCGCTGATTTGTATGGCTATGATTTCCAGTAACCATTGTCAAAATGGAAACTTAAGCAGCAGAAACCAGATTTTTTTTTAAAAAAAAAAATGGTACCATTCATCCACCCAAACATATCTGCACACTCATGCAAATGTATATCATAGTGGCATAAAAATGAAATTGGTTGTGCCAAGAGCTTGAGACATGTGGCTCACATGGGTGAAAAGAAGCAATAAAATAAAACCATGGAAGGAATTTAACTTTTTAAAAAATACAGCTGCTTTTTAAAAAAGGAATTCAATTGCTTAAATTCTGCATTCTAAAAACTTAATTAAAAATGAATACCTGTTGAACAGTTTCTTCAAATGCAAATTTTGGTTTTAAAAAGCAGTCTGGTAGATAGTAACTTTGATTACCTCCAACTGATGTATAGTATAAATTGGAACACATGATCAGTTAGATGTCATGTTTTAATTCAGTTTTCTTAATGCTCGTTTTCCTGAAATTTTAAAAAATGTTTCATGGTTTATTGTTGTTTTAGAGAACTGTACTGGGAATTTACTTTTTCAGCCCAGAAATCCAAAGGTTTTTCCCTCCTGAGATACTTATTCTATAAGTGCAGGAAACTATTGTATGATTCTCTGTATTTGCACAGAAAGATAACCTATTTTAATCCTGGCTTATGAAACAATCACAAAAAACCTGGGTTTATACAGAATGCAAAGCTATAAAACCTATAAAACCATAGTGACAAGATTTAGAGACAAAGCTCATTTCATCTGTGCTCTAATGAGGTGAACTGTTTGGGTGTAGTAGGCTAAAGTAAGTTTCTGAGTTGGGTCATTATTCTTGAAATGGGAATAGAAACCAATAAAATAATGTACAATATAGTAATAAGATCTAGCCTTTGGCCTTCTCCCCAGCTGTTAAGCGGAAGACTTTTGGCATTGTTTGTTTCTCTCTTTCTTATCTCAATTAGAAATGTTACTTCGATAAAACACATTTTTGGCTTGCAGTTTCAGTTGCCTCAAAAATATAGTCAAAGGGATGCCAAAAGTTGTAATTTTTGGTGCAAAGAAGAAACACAGCTCTCTCTCTCCGTTGTTCTTAACTTCCATGTATTTATTACAGTGACAGTCTTATCTTTCTCCTCACCACAGATTTCAGTCTAAGAATTAAGAAAAATCAAAGTAGATGCCTAAAGTAAATGCAGCATGAGTTAAGAAGTGCAGCTGACAATAAGATTGTTCTGGAATAATAGATCTCTTTTATCTGTGTGGTTGCCATGATGTATGCACTCCTCAATCAGCAGCATATGGCCATAATTATCACATTGAGTTTTCAAGAGAGCCAAACGTTGTGAGGGTTTTTTAAGCAATACTTCCAGTACTGCTGAGTCAATCCAATTTCCCAAACGTTTTATCACTACAATGTGAAGCTTACTGGCTTAACTATGAGATCCCTGCTGGATCCAACCAAAATCCTGTCTAGTCATGGTGGATCTGCCATCTATCCTCTCACACAAAATAGAATCGAATGAACTGCCCTGTCCTTCAGAAAAGTAGCGGGTGGGCTGGCTGATAAAAGAACGGAATGGTGACTTAAATGATGTTGCCAGAAAAATCTAGGATGTCTGTGACTCAGCTAGAACATAAGAACATGGTAATGCCACACTTGGAATACTGCATCCAGTTTTGGTTGTCATGGTGTAAAAAAGATGTTGAGACTCTAGAAAGAGTGCAGAGAAGAGCAACAAAGATGATTAGGGGACTGGAGGCTAAAACATATAAAGAACAGTTGCTGGAACTGTGTATGCCTAGTTTGATGAAAAGAAGGACTAGGGGTGACATAATAGCAGTGTTCCAATACCCCAGGGGCTGCCACAAGGAAGAGGGAGTCAAGCTAGTCCCCAAAGCACCTGAGGGCAGGACAAGTAGCAATGGGTGGAAACTAATCAAGGAGAGAAGCAACCTAGAACTAAGGAGAAATTTCCTGACCGTTAGAACAATTAATCAGTGGCACAACTTGCCTCCAGAAGTTGTAAATGCTCCAGTGCTGGAAGTTTTTAAGAAGAGATTGGATAACCATTTGTCTGAACTGCTATAGGATTTCCTGCCTAAGCAGGAGGTTGGACTAGAAGACCTCCAAGGACCCTTTCAACTCTGTTATTGTATAATTGATGTATATATTAGAGCATTTGGTAGTGGCATTCACCACCAGTATTTTTAAGTGATGTTGCCAGAAAAAATCTAGAATGTCTGTGACTAAGCTAGAACATAATCCACATAAAAATTTAAACATATGGTGGCTGCATTCAGCACCAGTACGTTTAACCATTATGTTTTGTTTTATTTTTATTGCCAGTGGAAAATTTCTGGTGATATGAACAAGGATGATGATGATGTTATTATTATTATTATTATTATTATTATTATTATTATTATTATTATTACTACTACTACTACTATTATTATTATTATCATTATTGTTATTATTATTGAAATACTCTGAAGAAGAGTATTCCAGGAGAGCAAAGGGCGAAGAGAGAGGAATGATTGAGCAACAGTGGGCATTTCTGCTTTCTCAGCAATGCAAGCTCAAATATCTCCGCCAAGAATTTCACAACTCCCAGGCATACTTTCTTTCCATTGGCGCAGCACCTGATGAAGCCATACTTGATGTGTCTCCAAAATATGTGTTCTTATCTTCTTGCTAATTTATTGTCTTCATCTTGAGTTCAGGATTTCTACACTGTTATGTAAGAAATCTCATTTGGCTCCTCTCCATGAGATAATAACCGAAGCAAAAATTTAAATTCTAACAAATCCATTCTGAAGCTGTGGCTTCTCCCACAATAGACTCCCCTGTGGTCTACTGGGTAGACCATGTGAACTTTTGAAATATACAATTTATTTGACCTAAGGGTAAAAAAAAATATTTGGACATGCCAATAAATTAATCCACTCCCACTTACAGTAATATAAGAATTTCATCTCCATCTTACATTAGGAGCCAACAATTCTTCATAGATATTAAGATTCGTAGAATCCTGCCAGAAAGCTCTATAAAGAAGGCAAATGTATATTCCATTATAGGCAAGGAGATTATTTTTCCCAAATATTTAGCAGTATCACCTACATTTTATATTTGGCTTTGATACCTTCTCCAAAATCTCGTAGTGTTCCTTTTTACCCCACACAGCATTTAAGTTTAGGATTTTAGCTTTGTTTGTTTTGAGCTATGTCACACTTAGCCAGAGGGTTTTAGAAATCTTTGGCAGATGCATTTTCTTTGCAAGGACTGGAAGTGTGTGTGTGTTGGGGGGGGAAGGGGGAGGAAAACACCTGCATCACCCTGATTAAAGAATTGCCTTTGTTGGATGAGAATGAGAGATGAATGTAGATCAGGCCTCTATTCCTCCCGATAAGATGTTGGCATTACACCTGGGCAAGTAGCCAGCCTCTAACTTCAGCTAGAAGCAGGGATGGGAGGTTAGATGACATGAATCAGAGTAGATTTTTATTTCAGTTTAAACTGACATGTTTTCTTTCTTTCTTTGGTACTTTTTAAGAACAAGGAGGGGAAGGAAAAGCTTATCCCTTTGGTTACTTAAGGTAACTCGAATCTTCTTGCCCACCTCAAATATTGACCGAGCCCAACAAAACTGGCAGATTTCTTCAGAGGAAAGGTAACAAGGAGACATTTTAAGCCCATGCTTAACTTTCTGAAATTCTTATATTGTGAGCAGTCAAATAAATATGGAAGCAAACAGATATGGATGCTTTTCTACTGTTCAGTTATGTCCTATTCTTTGGGACTGCCTGGATAAGTCCCTGCAGTTTTCTTGGCAAGGTTTTTCAGAAGTAATTTGCCATTGCTTTCTTTCTAGGGCTAAGAGAAAGTGGCTGGCCCAAGGTCACCCAGCTGGTTTTGTGCCTAAGGTGGGACTTGGACTCATAGCCTTCCAGTTTCTAGCTGGATGCCTTAACCACTACACTAAACTGACTCTTTGTTTTCATTATAGTTTCAAGAAATCAATAAAGTCCAGCTCTAACCACTGAATTGCAGGCATCTTCTGGTTAGTTACTATAGGAGTTCTTGACTGCAAGATGAGAATAAGCAAGGCAATCTGAAATGAGTGAGTGTAAGATGTTAAGGAATCTCTGCTGATTAAAAAAAAAGCGCCAAAATGAGGACATGATTAGTCAGAAATATATAAAGAAATAAACTAATGAGTTGACATTATTTTTGGATATCCAGTGGTCTATATATATCTGGACTGACTGTGATTTAATTACTAGAATTTAGTTTGTGTGATGCTGCCTTTGAAAATACTTTAAAAAAAATTCCTACAAATTCCTGCAAAGAGTCCCTCAGGAGTTGGGCAGCCTAGAAATTTTATTAATAAATAAATAAAAAAATGGTAGTTTTTACAAATCAAAAGAACAATGCTCTGGCCCATCTCAAGTCATCTCTGATCCAATCCTTATATAGCCACCCTCTTGAACCAAACTGTGGGTTGCACACAACTCATTTCATGCTGTACTGTTTGGGGGCATTTGCAATGAGATATGAATGTGGATGTATCTTTATACCTATGTTTCTTGATCTTGAAAGAAGTAATAGTATAGATACTTTACCTTCATCTTTGAATTTCTTTACCTGGATCAAAATGCTGTTATAGCTAATGTACTTATTTCAAAGTACTTACCTTTCATCTTCCACAATCTGATGCCCTTTGTTATACTGTCCATCTCAAAATCACCCCAGTGCTACTTTTTTGTTATTCCATACATGTAGAAACAAATGCTGTTTATAACGTTTATTATTTACTTTCTGAACTAAAGCTTCCAGTTGTTCACATATTCACACAGCTACAGAATGAATCCTTTCCCAACTTGAGTCTAGCTGGCAGTTAGACTAATTTGGAGGACCAAAAGAATTGGGATATTACTTTGTGAAGACCTAACTGCAGTGCAAATATAATACAAACTTGCAAAGATGGCAATCCCATACATTTTTACACTTCCCAGCTTGGCCATTCCCATATTAACACTTTACTCACAACTGTCTAAATGCCTCATTTCATCCAGTTCACACGAGAACCATCTCTGGAGAATAATCTATTACATCTTTGCATTTTTCATTTTGGAAGATGTCCACATGCTGCCTAAGCTGAAAGCTTCATGGGCAAACCTTTCTGCATTTTTAGCCTTTTGATCTGAATGAACTCCACACATTTCATCTTTCATACATCTCCATTCATAAAAATACATGGCTGGAAATCCTGGGGATCATAGTGCCAGATTTCTGCAGGGCTGCCATATTCAAGGCAATAGGCAGACACAATTATAATTTGTAGCAAGTTTATAAAACTATACCAAAAGCCGTGATATTATTTGCCCAGAAAGGAAAAGCAGAACCTCATTTAGCATGATGAAGCTCCATAGACAAAATTCTGGAATAAACAATAAAGTATAATTTAAAAACCCTGAACATTTTTGATGAGAGAGCGAATTATTTATGAAGAATAAATGTCAACTGAAAACTTAAGACGTTCTTGATTTATCAGCACTGCAGCCGTTGATATTGGCAAATGGCTCTGTTGAATTAGGGTCTGTGAAGAAGACATGTATCTTTTCTAGATAATGCCCCACTGCTTTATGCACAAATGATTGTGTTAGAAGAAAGGCCAAATAAGGGTCATTTCTCCCATCTGCAGGATGGAAAACTGCCTTGCCACTTCCCAATCCATCAGTTCTCTGCGGCTGTCAAGGCTATTTCTGTTGGAATTTATCATTTGACATCATCTTGTGCAGAAGTGGTATTTAGCCAGTTCCGACAGGTTCTGGAGAACTGGTAGCAATAATTTTGACTGGTACAGAGAACCGGCAAATACCACCTCTGATTGGCTGACAGCATAGCCACGCTCACTAAGCCATGCCCACAGAACCGGTAGTAAAAAAATTTGAATCCCACCACTTGTATCTCCAGATGTTTTTTTAAAACAATGCCTCGAAGCTGCAGGACATTCAAGCAGAGTCTAGCCAAATAAGAGCCCATGTTTTCCCTTCGAACACAGTAGTTTCCTAAGGAGCCTCGGGAAGACTCTGAAGGACTGTATATTGGTCCACATACCAATATATAAAGCTGAATCCTGGAGATAGAAGAGAGCTAACTGAAGGCGTTACTACGGTGGAAAAGAAATACAATAAGGGTCCCCAGGGAGAAGGGTGGCATATAAGTCCAATAAGTCCAATAACAAGAATCGGTTCTATATTACCCCTGTATTGTGCCGCTGAGAAATATCTTACCAAGACAAGGTGCTGGGGCTACCTATATTCCCATGAGGACAGAGACCATTTGGGTGTCTGTGGGAAGACGCAGTCTTTCTGTCTATCTCAAAATGGTCATAAGGCAACTGGACTAAAACAAGCACTGTGATTCATTGTCTTCAAGATAATATCTGGTCTTTTCTTGAATGGTCACAGCGGGGACAAAAGAGACAGAATGGACCTGGGACAAGGAGTGAAATCATCAGAGATTTGCAGGGACACCTCC
>JANHFR010010360.1:176803-188059 GCA_032468015.1 Mimophis mahfalensis | reverse complement strand
TGATGATCGCCTTTTTGTGGCTATTTACAGAACAGCTGGTCGAGCCACAAAATTTGGGGGCTATCGACCGGAAGTCGCCGCCGGAAACCCCGATTAAGTCAATTGTTTTGATGCCCAGTTCTCTAAGGCATTTTTGTACAGATAGGAATTCATAATTTCAAAGAGACTTACACTCCAGTTCTGAACAGTGAAGTTATTATCATTATTACTATTGTTCTTGTATAATACTTGAAGGCAAAACTAAAAATGCACGTAATAAAACAAAATCAACTGTGAATGCATGTATTTTGTAAAATACTTTAAAAAATGAATCACCAGATTTCCTAGGTGGTAATTTAGTAAGTTTTCTCACATTATGGATCTAACTTGTTTTTCTTTTATCATACCTCTGTAGTCATAATCATCCATCACATAAATGGAAATAATATGGTAATATTCATTTCCCTCAAAATGGAAATGATTTTGATTAGACATGGATAAAGTACAAGCATGCCCTTGTTGAAGAAATATCTGTGAGCTTAGAAGTCTAAGACCTTAGCTTATTTCATTGGTTGTTAATCCAAAAATGGCGCAGCTAAATTTCACCACTGGGTGATCCCTCACACAGCGAAGTTGCAAATTTCAGTAACTTTCTTGAGAAAGGAGGAGAAAGGTGTAAGATGGCAAACCAGATGGATAGAACATTGGCCTGGGCATCTCACAGTACCAGCAAAGAGGAAGGAGTGGCATCATAGTAATAGCAATAGCACTTAGACTTATATACCACTTCACGGTGTTTTTATAGCCCACTCTAAGCAGTTTACAGAGTCAGCATATTTCTGACCTCTGGCAGAAACACCAACAAACTTTATGCCTAGAATTCCACACATGGAATCAGTGGGAAAAACAAGATTTGTGAATGACTTGATAAAATGGCATTGAGAGAAACATTAAAACATTAAGGCTCTAATCTGTTTAGCCATTTGTGCTTGATAAAAACAGAAGCAATATTAAAATATTTGTATGTGTGGGCTTGCTGGCATTCTCTGGCTCAGAACCTTTTCTGAGAATCTTTCCCTTGTGCCTTACAGCTATGATCTTTATTGGTATTTTAGAGCAGTTAAAGGATAGAGACATTTGCTGAAAAATTAAGGTGAATTTACTTCTTTTATGTGTTGCCAGCCTTTATGGGAAATGAAAATAAAACATCTTTCTACTTTCATAGAACGAAGTAATTGATTATACTTTTGAAGAGTCATGGAGGGCCATAGTTATTTCTTTCTTTTCTGTCTTTCAAAATTAATACCATATGGAGTTTTCAAATAGCAAATAGCTATTCTTACTGCTATTATTACTCTTTGCTATTCAGGGGCATTCTCCTTTATTACCGCTTCGATGAAAGAGAAACTTGGACCAGTTCATTTTTTTTGGTTTATTTATTATATCAATTTATATGGACACCCAAAATGAAATATCAGGTGAACAGCCAAAAAAATAGTACAAATATAAATTGTGTCTGAGACAACTAGCACACACACACAACTTTTCTCATAAGCTGTTGTTTATTAAGCAAGTGGAAGAAAATAGATAATTATCTTCTTATTAATGATGGAAAACAGCTTCTGAGCTTTGCAAGGAGCTTGCAGTGGTAGTGCTTCTGTTTCAGCTGCTACTCTGCCTTTCACTACAGTTTTGAGTGCTCTAAACAAATACCAGCCACCATTAAAAAAAAAAAGATTTAATTCCCCCACAGCTATAGGAACTGGATATGTTTTTCAGAGGATCCTGTGATTTTAGAAAAGTCAGCTTGCCTTTGGAGTGAATTTTGTTTTCAGCCAAGATGTTGAAGTTCCTATCTGAAAGCAACAGATAAGAACTTGCTTGTTTATTTCAGTGTGGTATCTCCTCCAGCTTAATCTGGGACAATGGGTATTGAACCTGAAATGTTTTGCACACAATTCACATGGTCTGCCATTTAGTGAAGACTATGAATAGATAATTTGTGTCAACCAATCAGTAACATGCAAGCTCTTTTGAATGTTACTTCCGTCTCTCACATTTTTTTTTTGTTTTTGTTCTTTCTCTCTTGCATCCTTCTACTTCATAAAGTTTTTAAGAGTGGAACAAGACAAAGACAAAGAATGTAGTCTGGAATGCACAGGTTCCCCTCAGAAATCCTTGTGTGCATCAGATGGCCGGACTTTCTTGTCTCGATGTGAATTTCTACGGGCAAAATGCAAAGATCCTCAGCTAGACATTGCCTACAGGGGAAACTGCAAAGGTAAGGAAATTGTCCAGACATTCTGTAGATACAAGGTGACAATTTTTTATTGTTTTAATCTCAGTCTTAGAAAGTCATCTCATTTTAAAAAAAATCAGTACAGGATGAAACACGAGGGACAGGTAGGAAGTCAATTGCATCAATTTGGGTTTGTAAATTATGTACCACACTGTAGCCCTGACAGAATGGGGCAACTCGCCATGGCCAACTCGTGGGACAACTCACTGCAGAACAATTTAATAATTCTGCTTAATTATTTAAAATAAATAAAACAATTATTTTAATTTTTGCCGTCCACATTTCATTCTGTCCCTCCCTTTGCATCCTTTCTTTAATGATTCTATTCTACTATGTCTTTAATATTAGTGTAACTCTTGTCCTGCAGAGAATTGTCCTGTGGTGAGTTGGCTGTGGTGAATTGTCCTGCAGCACATTGGCCACAACAAATGGGCCGCCGCGGTGAGTTGGCCGTGGCAAGTTGGCCATGCCAAGTTGGCTGTGGTGAATTGTCATAGACCTAGCCCTGACATCCCAGGTTCCTGACAACTCATCATGAATCACTTGCAAAATCATATCTCGCAAATGTGGCAAAATTATCTATGCAAAGGAGTGATGTATGTATTAGTGGTTGTTCCCTAGATAATTATTACATCCTTTACCTAGCTAAAATATGGGATACAAAGTATGAAACATATGGGTTCCATCTTAACCTATATAGTGCAAAGCAGAAATCAGCAATTAATTCTTTATTCCCCAGTAAAGCTTTTTCTGTAATCTCTATGTATAAATAAGAATCTAATTAAGGAAGCATTAATTCAGCATTATTTAAGAGTGCTTGTGTACAGGTCCATCTTACTTTATTGTCTACTGTTTGTAGCAAGTAGTGAAAGAAGTGGTAAAGGGCCTCTTAATTACATTACATGTTGTTCTTAAAAATATAAATGCAAGATGAAAACAACAAATTAAAATATTCCTTCAATCAAGAAATCAAAAGCTGATGCTAGCCATAATCAAGAAGGAGCATTAGAACACATGGGACTCAAAAACAGGCAACTGTTAATGAAAGACACAAGGACCTAAAAAAATTTCAGTATTTCTGTTTGGATAGGTTGGTTCTGCAGTTATGTTTTATTCAGCCTCCCATTTAACTATAGGTAGTCTTCATTTATTGAACACTCATTCAGTGACCATTCAATGTTCCAGCTATCACATCATCCCTACTGTCTCATGACTGAGATCTGGTCCTTTGCAATCAGCTTGCACTTACAATGGTTGTAGCGCAGTCACACAATCACATCTGTGAGTTTCCCTGTCAGCTTCCCACAAGCAAAGTCAATGGGGAAGCCAGGAGAGACGGTCACAAGTCTTTCTGATAAGTCTCTCCCACTTAATAGCGGCCACTCCTGCCCTGGCAGCTCTATGGTGCACCTCACTGGCTGACCATGCACACCCTCTATCTGGCAGCAGCCACCCCCCAGCCTCAAAATTGTTTGTATATCCTCCCTCACCTGGCAGCAGTCATTTCCTGCCTGCCAACCTGCTTACAAACCTGTTTGCAACTTCCTGCTGGCTTTTTCCATTGAATTTGCTTGTGGGAAGCCGCAGGATGTTGTGAGAAGGTGCTTGCTTAACAACCTCCAATCCTCACTTAATGACAGTGACAGGGACTGCCTGGATTGGCATCACTATACGATGCAGTAACATGATATCACTTAACTGCATCACTTGGAAATTCTGATCCCAATTATCATTACTAAGCAAGGGCTACCTGTAGCACAAAATAGGGACTGGAGGAATAGGGCATTAAAAAAAAATGCTAACCTGTTTGTAATCTTTGGACAGCGCTGTAATATTTACTTAACTCTGAATAAAATGTATGTAAACAAAGAATAATGAGAAAAGCTAGTGTAGAAGCAACCAGAACTGAAATAGTTCTAAATAACTTATTTACATATTGGAAAAAATGTTTGAAATCATAGTACAGCTATCAATTCCTATGCACATTTTTTTGTTGCATATCTATCTTTGTATCCAGATATTTGCAATTATGCTTTGTTTCTGGTGTTAATCAGATGGATACTTTGGTGCTAACAGGTGGGTTTTGTATTGTTTGCCCAAGGAAAAAGTTGAGAAGCTTCTCAGCTTAACTGCAAGGTTTGATTTTCAGCAAATACCATCCTTCTTTATACATAAATACCAGCGATCACAGAGGTTTACCTTCACTTACACTTTATTCAGAAAGAAAGTGAGAGAAAGAGAGAGGGAGGGAGGGAGAGACCACACAGAGACATCTTTGAGAGATAGTTTTGTGCACTACGCATTCCTCATCTCTCTTAGCTTCAAAAAGCCTCTAAAGCACCAAGAATTCTTTAAAGAGACATTCTGTCTCATCCTTGTTCTGGCTTAAATAAAGCATTCAATAATGCTTTTTTTTAAAAAAAAATTGTATAATTGGCTCTGCCTTTGTCTATGCTCAGCAGCGATAAAAATCCTCACTGAGCTTTGAAATCCAAACTCCTGTTATTTTCTGTGATGATACAAAGTACATCTTTCAACAACCACAAAGAAGCTTTGCCCAGCCCGGTGCCCATGTTCTTAGCTATAGTATATTTTTGTGAGATTATAAGAGTTGACATCCAACACCTTTGGATAACAATGAGTTAGAAAAGATTGACTTTTGACCATGAAGAACTTTTAGGATTGCCTTATATAAAGCAACACTGAAAACAATTTAAAAAAAATTAGTTGCATTGTATGTCCAATGGTGTGTGTGTGTGTGTGTGTGTGTGTGTGTGTGTGTGTGTGTTCGGGGACCATAGTATAAAACACTTCCTTTTCTTTGCTTTTTTTCCTTTCTTTCACTCTGAACTTCTAGTGGTGGGTCAAATTTTTCAGCACTTTCTGGAGTTTGGTGGATGTGTTAAGCCTGGTACAGTTCTGGCTACAGGATATGGGAGTGTTCTGGATTTACATATGTATTACAGTATGTAATGTGCTCCACGAACATACTGCACATATCAAGGCTCAGCATCTAAGTATCAGTAACTGTGAAAATGTCAAAGGAGAACTTTGCCTTTAAAATTGTCCTTTCTTCTTCCCTTTAAATGATATTAATAACTAAAGTAGTGGTCAGGTTAATATTTCTCTCTTTCTTTCCTTCCTGCTAAATGTCTATGGAGATTCTCAGTCATCCAGGTCATGGTTATCCCAATGGTCCTTTTTAAAAAGGGACCTGTTCTTTGTTTTTCCTTGAAGACATTTCACTTCTCATCTGAGAAGCTTCTTCAAAACTCATCAAAAACATCAGAACTTCAGATCTGAAGAAGCTTTTTGAATCAGAAGCAAAATGTTTTCAAGGAAAAACAAAGTTCGGTTGCCTTTTGAAAAAGCACCTTTAGTAGTTTAGTAGTCTAGCAGTTTCCTGATAGTTGTATGGCCTATTAATTGGATTCAGCAATCAGTTCTTAGACTAACACTGCAAATGAATTAGTTTTGTCATCCTGTATATGGGAGCTTCCTAGATTGTTTTTTGCACTGGATCTTGGACTTTCATCTTCAAATCTTGCTCTAAAAGCACTAATACTCTCTCCAATCCATTGACCCTCATGCTATTTACAGCTTTGTTGTAATTTTCCATTGACATCACTGCCTCATTTTGCAACACTTTCTTTCCCCAATCCTCAATTCTGGCTTAAGACTTGGTCTTGTGCAGCCAGAATTACCACCTCTGTCTCTTCCTTCAGTTTTCCTCTTAGCCTTTGTTAAATCTTGTTGTTATTTGTTTAACTCTTCTTGTTGTTCTTATGTATATGTGTACTAACCATGTAATCCTTACCTCTTCTTTATTTGGTCCTTCTTATATGCCAGTTTGGTCTCTTTGGTATTCAGTAAGGTTTCTTTCTATTCTTCACTGTCCTTCAGATATTCTTCCAATGTTCTTTTTTTCCTTTCAACAGTCTGGTGTTATTAATAATTCCTTTCCTATTATTTTTCCAGATTTTGGTAACTCTAATAACCTTAAATTTTGAAGGCGCTGTTACTTGAAACTTATTGGAGACCACTCAAACATGCATTTTCTAGCCGAGTTGTGGTGGTTTCAGAACCTCAAAGATTGCAGCACATTTCAGAAATCGAAGGTCTTTCTTATTATATGATGAAAGTGAAGGAAATCTTTTTGTAGTGGATAAATTCTGTGCTCCCTGACTCACTGGTTGTGAAATCAGCAAAGGAAGATGGGGTTATGTCAAACATTTCTCCTTCATTTTTTCTCCTGTCATCTATAATTCAATTGGATAGACATAATTTCCTTTTGAAATTTCTAAATTTGAATTTAGACAAAGTTATATGGTTGAAAAAAAAATTCTTGTATTTCATATGGAACAAAAAGAACAAGGGATGTGTCTATCATTGTAGAGATCAATGCTTTGTAGTCTCCTCAGCTTCCTACTCTTCAGGTCAGTTCCAAGGGGAGGACGCCATGAAGAAATGTACTGGACTTTTTCAGAGAAAAAGATGTGGGCAAACAGGGAGGCTTCCAAGTGACATAAAGACATATAATCAAAAGTAACAATAATGGCACAGGCAAACACTGTTCCCCCAATAATAAAGAAAACTACCCATCATGAGGAGAAATTGGAAATAAGTTCTCAAATGTTCTAAGAATAAAGTATTCTTCAAACAGCCTGGTGCTGCTATAAATGTGACAGGCTTTATAAACATTAAAAAGAAATGTGGAAGGGATCTTTCAGCCACCTCAAAAAACAGCATTAACTAAACACAACACAAATCATCCACCCCACAAATTTTCCTCTGGCGAGGGACAGAATAGCTCCCAGAATTTATTCTGAATGCCTTCCTCCCCCCACCCCAATATATCAGATTTGCTTTCTCTGGGATTCTGGATGGAATTTGTGTTCAGCCTTCTCATGATCAGGCCCACTGAACTTGGTTTGGCAATTAATCACTAGTGATGAGTGTGCTGGTTCAGCTCAACTGTCAAAGCTGCCTGCCAGTGGTATGCGCTATGTGGTGAGGTGAAGGGCTGTTGCTTCCCCTTAATGGTGGTGATTGGAGTGACTCAGTGTTGGCAGCACCAGTAGCTATTTGCCTATGCCAACACCTAATGCTAAGCCTGCTGCTATGAGGATTCTTGAGAGAGTTTGGACGTGTGTGAGATATTCTCCTTCATAGGAAATCTCAAGGAATCCCCCCCCACACACACACCCCATCTGCTGACGAGTCCCCCAGCTGTTAGTAATGAATTGAGTTGAAAGGTTTTAGTCCCTGAATGGCATCTCTTCAGCTTACACCTCAAGCATCTTCAAATTGCACATCTGCAATCACTGCCAGCTTACCAGGTCTTGTCTCGATTTTGAGCAATATCTATAACAGACGTGTCTAATGGAGATAAAACAGATTTCTTTTTCTGCTGAGTGGTCAAGGGAGCAACATTAATATAGCCCGTAGCTCCTTCTCCTTCCAATGAATGGAAATAGCAAGAACCCAGTTTAGCCTTTCTGCACAATGAGCAGATTCCTAAATAATATCAGAGAAAACTTTCAGTTTTCAAGGCTGGTTTTGACAAAGTGCTAACATGTATAGATATTGCAGAAGAGACTAGACTTTGGAGCATCTTTTATTTGTTAATAATTATTATGAGCTTTTTTCTCTTTGTAGTTCAGTGGATTTTATGGATCTAATGGGCTTGCATAGCTGATTGGCCCCCATGGTACCTCAAGCAGAAGTTCCTCCATCCTACTCTTTCAATCTCTTTTATTGAACTCCCAGCCCCTCCTCCAGGAAAGCACATTCTGTATCCAGCAGATCAATTCCTTAAGAGAAAATTCTTTCTTCACTTATTCAAAGGAAGGCGAGTATTCTGGTTTTCTTTCCCCACCAGTAGCTTAGCTGGGATGTGGAAGAAGTTAAATTCCTCATCAGAAGGGTACAAATTCCAGAAACTACACATTTAGTATGGTTGGTCATATAGCCAGCCTTTTTTTATCAATCTATCAAGCCCTCCCCAAGGATGTGGGATGGACAGATGTTGTTTTATGGGGTTAAAAGTATCCTGGCTGAATGTAAGTTGTTCCAAGTAAAGAAGTTCTTTGCAATTGACCCCTGTTGACTTACTCAATGCTTTTTAAAAAAATTCTATTTATATGCCACCCTTCTCCGAAGACCCTATTTACAGCTTACAGGCCCGGGCGGCTGACAATGCACTTATAGAATGCTGATGGTGTTGAAGTGGTACTTCAGATGTTTTGGGACTGCACCCAAGGCACTTAGACTATTGGTTCTATCATTACTTTCTTTTTCTACAGTTGTTTTACTTCTCATGAATGAAGACCAATATACATGTCCTAGGATAATGTTGCAGGATCCAATCTGGGTTGGGATCTTCCAAGCTTTTAGGCTCATGCTGGGATTCATCCTCAGGGCACTTCTCTCTAGCAGAGTGTGACTGACCCAAATTAGATCCTGTTTTAAGTCTATCTATTTTATGATTCCCCCCCCCCCCATTTTTTCTCTTCCTTTCTGCTATCTCTATAGGTATTGCAATCTTCACTACTCAGGCTTTTTTTGTCTTTCTTATTGACAATTGTTAAGACTAGGGTGTTATGTGGCAAGTGCTTGTATGAATTCTAAAGTCCCAGAGCACTTTAGCGTCTTCACGTTCTATTCCTTTGTCTATTTTGTGCTCCCACCAGATCTTGCAGACAATATGATATTTCTTGCAAATATTCCAGGGCATCATTGTTGCTACTTGGTCATGCTGTAGTTTGCGGTCTGTCTGTGTGGTCTGTCTGTCTGTTACCTTCCAGTGGCTAACTAGGTGGTCTACTGTTTTTCAGCTTTTTGGCAGAGACCGCTTGAACCATTTGTTATAATCAGCACCATCACTTTACTCATCACCTGTAACTCCAGATAAGTTATATACATGCTAAAAAGCACCATTCCAAAAATTATCCTTTGAAGACCCAGACAAATCTCACCAGTGTGAATAATGTTCATTTATTCCAATTCTTTTTTCCTATTAGAGGGCTTTGTCTTTCCCCCCCATAACAGCTGAACTCAGGAGATGTTAGTAGAAATATTGTCAAAGACTTTTTGAAAGTCCAAGCATGCAATATTTATTGCAGCATCTTGTCTGTATGGTTGCAGACAAGGTATCCCAACAAATTGTGAGAAAAGACCTACTGTCTTAATGTCATCTTGGTTCTTTTTTCACAAACCTTACTTTTTAGGAATTTGTTTATTTCCCCTTTAATAATACTTTTGACCATTTCCTCTAGAACAAATATTAAGTTATTTTGTTTTGTTTTTACTCATAGCCTTTAAAAAAACAAAAATTGGCACCACTCAGTCTTTTTTTCCACTGCTAAGGAGCAATAGATACACAGAAGATGCATATTTTCAGAGAAATAAATTGCTAACTTATGTTTAAGAATTATTTAAGACTTCTTGAGTAGATACCATCTTAATCCATGGATTCATTTAGCTTTAGTTTCTCATTTTGCTTTTAACTCTGGTTATCCCTATTTGTCTCAGTTCATCAGATGTTCCCTCTGAAATAGCCAGCTCTGGCACAGATCTCTGTCTTATATCTTTAACAGTGAGGACAGAAGCAAATAATTCATTCTGTTTTTCTACTATCTTCTTCTACTTTTAGGAGACATTTAATGGCCTTGTCATCTAACAGCCCAATGGCTTCTGTGGTCTGTTTCCTATTCCAGATATATTTGAAAAATGCTTTATTACTTGCCTAAATGATCTTTCATGTGCTCCTGAAAGTGCTTTTTATTTTTTATCACTCACTTTCATTTCCTTTGGCAGAGTTCCTATATGTTCTTATCTGGGCTTTTTTTTTTTTTTTTTTAAATGACAACTTTGACCTTGTTTGTTAACCACACTTGGTGATCTCTTTGTGGTATCCTACATGAAGTTTTCTTCCCACCTGAGGCTCTAATACAGTAATTTTGAATTATTTCCAAGTATTTTGGGGTGAATTAATTCCTTTAGGGTTTGGAAATAGTTCTGAAATTAAATGTCAATTTACCCATTGGGCTATTGTTTCAGAAATATTTCCTTACCTAAATAGAATAAGCATGGATTTTCAAAACTCACTGAAAAAACATGATTGATGACCATTTTTCACACTTGTAACCCTTGCAACATCCCCATGGTCATATGATTTACATTCAGATGCTTGGCAACTGACTCACATTTATGACAGGTGCAGTGTCCTGGGGTCATGTGATAATCTTTTGTGACCTTCTGACAAGCAAAGTCAATGGGTAAACCCAGATTCACTTAACAACCATGTTACTAACTTAACAACTGCCATGATTCACTTAACAAATGTAGCAAGAGAAGTCATAAAATGGTGCAAAATTCACTTAACAAATGTCTCACTTAGCAATGGAAATTTTGGGCTCAATTTTGGTCATAAGTTGAGGACTAATTGTACTTCTTTGCTGCTATGTGCTTTGGGGCTTTGATTGTGGCAGTGCCCCCAAAGTGATCTGAAATCCCCATGTCCTTGTTGTGTCTCAACAAGGCAAAATACAGCTATGTCTAGGACTATGGAGCAGCTTTCCTTTTGCCTAATTTGGTATAAGCCTTGTGAAAATCTTCCTTATCTGGTTGGTTTTGGGTTGAAATATGACTTGGTTCCTCCCATGACTTCTCTCTCTCCCTCCCTCCCTCCTTCCATCCATCCATCCATCCATCCATCCATCCATCCATCCATCCATCCTCCCCTTTTGCTCTTTTGCTGGCATATTTTCCTATTCTGGTGGCAGATTGTGGAAGCAGCTGACAGACTGTGGTTTGGGTTGGAAGAAAGCAATTTAATTGACAGAAGTGGCTGGAGCTGTCTTGAGCACTTACACAAGCAGAAAAGTGTGTAAATTTTACATGGGTTTTTTTTTTAAATGTGCCTTATCTTAACCCCCTCAAGCCACTGAATTTGTTAGTTGAGGTTTCATTTTTAA
>JANHFR010010360.1:104679-115052 GCA_032468015.1 Mimophis mahfalensis | reverse complement strand
AGGGAGGGAATGAGGAGGGGGGGTATTGACAAAACAGTACATTCTAGATGTTTTAGTAGCTCCATTAATACCTGGAAATTTAAAAAATTTAAGAAATGCAGTAGACAAAGTGAAATGAACAATTCAATTTGATCTGGAATGAAAAATAGAATAAAGGTTAGTATTGTTTATATGTATAAATTGTGGAATGAAGAAATGAAATATTTAAACTTGAAAATCAATGGGTCCAGGTTTTAAGAAAAGTAAAACGTGTGTCTTACAATTTAAAAAAGAGTTAAAAAAATTTAAAAGTTGCATGTCGTATTTTTTTTTGTGCTGGCATTATTAGAAATTTTACTAATGTTTTTAGCAATGAATATGAATCAGCTTTGTCCAGCCATAGGATTGTTTTGGTTTCAAATCATAACTGTATATTAAAATATTTAGTATCATCTGCAAATTTGATAAATTCACCTGCTATTCCCTCATCTGTTTATGAAAATATTGAAAAGTACTGGGCCTAATATGGAACCTTGTGCTACCTTGCTGCTTACTTCCCTCCATGTAGACTTAGACCCATTGAGGACTACTCGTTGAGTACAGTTTGTCAGCCAGTTGCAAATCCTTCTGGTGGTGATGATAGCTATCTATCCCACTTTTTTCTAGTTTACCAAGAAGTAATTTGTGGTCTATATTATCGAAAAAATGACAAACCACATCCCCAAAACTGTGCCACAAAAGCTGCAGGAACTTGTCTAGGCAGTCACCAGAAGTCAATCCTGACCTGAAGGCATACACATATATGCACACACACAATGATATTAATTGAACTGAATTTAAATATAAATCAAGTTAAAATCAGTTTTGTCCTAAATTCTGCTTTCCAAAAATTTACTCTGCTATATCATTTAACCAATTAATGAACTCTTTCTTTTGTAGGCTTTCAGAACCAGATCCAAACCATACCCTGGAGGAAAGAGTTGTTCACTGGTATTTTAAACAACTGGATAAAAATGCTAGTGGTGACATCGGCAAAAAAGAAATCAAACCTTTTAAGAAATTCTTGAGGAAAAAATCCAAGCCCAAAAAATGTGTGAAGAAGTTTGTGGAATACTGTGATGTGAACAATGACAAATCTTTGACAGTTCCAGAACTAATGGGTTGTCTGGGTGTAACAAAAGACGACAATAAAGCAGATACAAAGAAGCGTCACAGTAAGTAGAATTCCTTACTAGCTCTTGTACCGTATAGCTCAGTTTTTTTAAAATTAAAAATGTTTGGAATTCAACTCCCAGAATTTCCCAGCCATCATGTTCGGAGTTAAAGCCCATACTTTTCTGAGTTGAAAAGCCCTGGTTTAGCTACTATTGAATGAGATGAGTGGACAACATCAACTGAGTGGAGTTTGCTTTTTCTATTTCTTAATGAGTTATTTGTAACCCAGATTGAGGATGGTTGTTAGGAAGACCTGAAAACTATTGTGCTCCTTTGAGGGATGACATCTTATTGTGACATCCCGGTACTGCCTCTATTTCACCCTCAGTTCATCTCCAGTTGTATTCCACTTTCACTAATCAGATCAATTCTTACTGAATTGTTTGGGGATCTTCCCAGTCACTTAAAAAAAAAGGTAAACTTTGTTGTATTTCTGCAAAAGAAAGTTCCCCAGCCTAGCTAATATTTCCTCTTGAGTGTGAATTGTGCTTTTTGAGCTGCGTATAAAATGGCATTTATCATCACATTTGAAGAAGAAATAGTGAAGACAGACATTCAAACAATAAAAAGCTAAATAAATTTTGGAAATGAGCAAAAGTCTAAAGGCAGAATGTTTTGGCAAGAACTCTTATCTGGCATTCAGAAAAAGAGTGTGTACAAAAATATGCTGTTCCTATCAGACAGTAGTCAGCATTGCAGAAAGCACCTTACTAATTAAAGATGTATCATAAAATTTAACTGATAGTTATTAATTAAAAGAAATAAAAAACCTTTAGAGTTCATAAAGCAAATAAAATTAGTATAATATACATACAAAATGAACAGAGTTCCCGGTTTGGCCTAGCTGAATCTCCAGTCTAGTTTCAGTCTGAGATTTTGGGGGCTAAGTTGAAGAATTGCTCTATGATCAGGACTTTCCCCACAAAGCCAAGCAAGATCATCAAATATATATCATCCTGTTGCTAAGAAATAACTTAAATGCATATCTGAAAGGTTTAAAGTCTAGTTAAGTTGTTATATAGAATCCTGTTTACTCTCAAATAACTTCGGATGTCTTTTGCTCTTCAGCAGTTCCCAGAAGACATGCTGAAAGTACTCCTTCTAACAGGCAGGTACGTATAAGAAGGCCGTGGGGCCAAGGTGGTATTCAGCCAGTTCTGACAGGTTCCGGAGAACCAGTAGCAATAATTTTGACTGGTTCGGAGAACCGGCAAATACCACCTCTGATTGGCTGACAGCATAGGCATGCCCACTAAGCCATGCCCACAAAACCAGTAGTAAAAAAAATTGAATCCCAGCACTGGGGTGGGGGGAGAAAAGAACTTTTCCATTCTCTTGATGGCATTTGGAATTTACCTGGTTGGGCAACCACAACGAAGTGAGAAAACGTTCACAAGGTAACTACCAAAGTCACCTCTGCAAGGAGAGAAACTAGCTACCAGGTTATGTGATTATTTCTCATTTTCTGTCACTTTCGTGACAGTTATCCTCTCTAAACCAGGGGGAATTTAGTAAAGGTTTTTCGCACCTTTGGAAGAATCCAGAAGAAACCCAAAGCACTCCTTTCTACATCACTCATTGATTTAATTCCCTAAACATTTTTTACATTTTGAACAAGGTGGCCTTGAAAACTCTAACTCTGGTAACACTTGGAACTAACCCAACCATTTATTTTGATTATGTAATTGTTGTGGCTGTGAGCATGTGACTTACTCTTCATTAAAATCCAAAACTGGCTTTATTTTTCTCCCCTCTGGCCTCCTCTAACTTTCCAGTCATCTGATAACATGTAAACGATATAGTGCAATAGTGCTATCTTTTCCTCTCTTTTTCTTAAAGAATTATTTGATCCAGTATTTCTGCTGAGTCATTTGCAATTATTTTAAAAGCTCATCCTGTGAAGTGATAGCCTTGAAATGGCCCTAGCTGTACAAACCATCTGTTGGCAGTTAACTGCTATAGCAATGGGAGGCCATAAAGGGTCCTCATAGATTCCAAAGGGGGCTTTCATTAAGAGATTGAAAGGAGGGCTTTGGAATTGAATCCGCCTCACAAGAAACATTTAAAAAGGAACTACTTACCTTAAAGACAACAATCAGCTCTGATTCCATTAGGGAATGGGCCACAAATGATCCAAGACTCAATACACACATTATGAACAGCGAAGTGGTAAATTGGAGAAATAGAGTTATGGTCTAAAAAGGCTTTCAGACTGCAAGTGAGAAGTCATGGTTTGAATGGCCATCATTCAGTAAACTAGCTTTTATGAAAAAGAACTATGCTAAAATATAATTGATGGGGGGGGGGAATCTTTTCTCCATAAAGTAATAGGGAAAAGCATTTATACCTGAGGTACTAGGCCTGCTATTGTGAAGTGGTGTGTCCCAGGAGATCTGAACAACTTTACATTCACTATATTTTGACTTCTGAGAGAGATATGGGTCTCATCCACACAAATGTAGGACTATGAATGGCAAATGCTATACCTGATGCTGAAGGCTTCAGGAAAGAATGATCTGTATGATCTGAAGAAGAGCCGGAAAACAGAGGAGGGCAATTACCCTGGAGTGACAAGACGGTAAAAGTGGGTTTATCCCTGCTTCCTCTGATTCCACAGAATTGGAGCCCAGAAGCTAGATGGATGGAATGCTGAAAAGGCCAACTTTTTGTTATTGGAAAATGGAATTTGTGTGCATGATATGATAGTGAATAGCTGTTAGGCAAAGTTATTCTGCTCTGTTGTAGCTGGACATCAATAAAAGCATTGTTAGCTGACCCTTGGTTGATTGGTGGAAAGGTAGGTTACTAAGTGGATCAGAAAAGGAAGAGAAGATAAGGATAAGCCAGAGGAAATAGGACAGGAAATGTTGGCATGGACTGGTTCGTGGGAAGAGAGAACATTACTGCAATCTCTGATCCAGGACCCCACTTTCAAGCCATAAACCGGATACCCAGATTTCTGAATACCTTGGATTTAGGTGGCTTTTGAACATCAGGTCTGTCTGCAAATATATATATATAACTGCACAACACATGTAGCTGGCCACATATTAGATCTCACCTTTAACTAGAAGTGTATGTTATATGATCTAGTTTCAGAGGATGTTTCCAACAATCCCTTTCTTGTGATTAATCAGAATCACAGTCTGTGCAGGAAGAACGGGCTGATTTCACAGAGCACATTATTTTCTCAAAAGTTGGAAGCTAATCCAGTTGGACACCTTGTTAGCTCTGAAATACAAATATGGCTAGGTTGCTGGACAAGTTTTTCCCCCATACCAATAGAAGAGAAATGATGACATGACCTAGCCAGATAATGAAATGTCTGCAAGCAACAACCAAATTCAGAAAATGCAAAGGATTCCACAGGACTTTTCTGAGCTTCTCTTGAAGTTTTTACTTGGTCACTTAACTTTGGGAAATGACATAGATGAAGAGAATCCTGAAGCGGCCCTATCAGGAAAAAAAAAAAAAAGTGGATGGCCAAAACAGGGACAATTCTGATTCAAGCCTATTCTTGCAATCAGGAGGTATTTATTAGATCTATAAGCCTCATAACTCTCATCACAACACTATTTGTGCATGTATGGAATGTCAGCCAACTGTATTGTTAATGTGGCTCACCTTCCTTAGGAAAATATAGGCCAAAATAACTGATTAATTTGGTTTAACATTTCATGGATAATACCACTTGCATTTGCTTTGAGTTGGAAGCCAGATAGGTGGAATCTACTGAGATTGCAGAAGTGATGTCTTGTTATGTTTTCTGTAAGCTCTGGAATCCTGTGAAACTCAGAGAAGTGATCTTAGCTCAACTACATGTGCAGTTTCACTCACCTAGCTGATTAAAGTGTTAGTCCTCTTAAAAGGATTAAGACTTGAATCGAGGCAGTAATCAACACTTTTTTTAAAAAATGAAGGAGAAGGAGTTCTGAAAGAGGCACTGGTTTGCTTGTTTTAAGAGGCTTAGCTAGATCTTGAGAACATGGTAGAACTGCAAACACAGAAGTTTATATAGAGGTTATAGAGATCTCTGGAGGATATATGGCAGTCTGATTTTAGTCCCAGACATGAGGTGAAAATTGCATTTATTGATGGAATTTATTCTTATGAACCATATTTTAATTATGTATTTATCATATTTGTTTTTTAAATATGATTTTAATTAAGCTTATCAAACTATAAACCACAAGTAAAAATAAAGATAGTAGAAAACAGGAAGAAGGAAAAAGAGAAGAGAGAAGTGTGGGATAAAGAGAAAAAAAGCATTAACCTCCAACTCCTTTTAGCACAATAGATTAAAGGTAATAATATTACAGCCTCAGTTATTTACTACATACTAGCTATTTCTGTAACAACAAAACTTTATGCTCAGTAAATCATAAAAGTTAGTTTCCTTTTTTATGTCTCAAGCACAAAATCTAGAAGCAATTTCCAAGAAACAAAAATTAGATGCATTCTTTTCTTTGATTAAAGCAGTTGATCTGGCCATCTCTCTAGCTCCATCAATTTTTCCAGCTACTCTTCCATTGTGGGAATTAATGTATCTTTCCATTTTTGCACATAGAGCAGCCAACTTGTATAACAAGAAAGTTTCAGATTTTTTCCCCAAGTTCCTTGTCCATAAAACCTAAAAGAAAAATCTGTTTTGATTTTTATATTCGTCTTAAGAATTTTCTATATTAAAATACAAACCTTACTCCAGTAATTATTTATCATACTTGTACAGCTGACTAGCTCGTATGAAAGTTACTCTAGCCAGTATGCAATATTTAATTAAAAACAAATACATAAAAATATATGTATATAGCCAAAAAGTATATACATTTATAGAAAGTATATTGGTATTGTTAAAATGCAAAAACAGAAGAGGATGATATTAATCATATTAATCATAGTAGATCATAGTAGATCATATCATAGTAATGAAGCCATTGCAAAATTTCTCCAGTCCCCTATCTCTCTCTCCCCACTTCAGATAGCCTAGCCAGATCTTGAGGGACAGGCACTTGCAGAACTTTGGGAGGGGAGGAGCTAATTTCACTTCTGGGAAGGAGATACCACAAGGTGAATTCTACAAGCAGAGAAGAACCAACTGCTGGAACCCACCAAATGTAAATCCCTAGCAGATGGGACTCACAGCATACTTTCTCTGCCAGACCTGACAGGCTCGTCGTAATCAGAGTATAGTTGCAGCTACACATCAGACAGAGGGATGGGGGCGGGGAGGGAAGAATTTGGAGAGCTTCAGAACAAAGCAATAGTTTTTCCACACCCACCAGATTTACTTTCTATTAATTATGACAGTAGCTAGAGGCAAATCAGTTCTCCTTGGAGCCTTATTGCTTGTTGTTGAAACAAAGAATGAAAGGAGAGAATTGTTTTCAGTGAAAACCTTATCCACTTTGATAACTGATAGCTGTTCCTTGCAAGATCCTCTTGTGATACATTTAGCACTATGGAATATTCTATTCTAAGTGCAGTACATTTGTCTTAAAATATTAGCAAAACTATTCTTCCTTATTTTAATGACATCCTGTATACATGAAATACTATTTTTTTCAAATTTGTATTGGCAGCAATCCTCAAAGAAGCAAGGCTGAACACTTCATACCCAAGGCAGATCTCTCGGACATGTGGGATGTTCCCTCACCAAAGGTCAATAAAGAGCAACCATAGTATTTGCACTTTGTACTTTAAATGTAAATTCACTTTGTAGAAATGAGATATTTAAACAGACATTTAAAAAAAAATATCTGTGAAAATGTAGTAACAGCTTATTTTAAACAATTACCACATACAATGTATGTGCCTTTTTCTTGTTGTCTCAAATCTATGTCTTGGAGATGTAAAAGTTTGCATTTAATCTGTTCTAAAAAGAATAATGTTCTGTTCTGTAGAAGCTAGCCTTATAGTATGTGTGTGTGTGTGTGTGTGTGTGTGTATACATACATATATACACATACATACACACATACACTTTCAGTAGAATTGCTTATTTTTATGTAACAGTTGATATTATTGAACCAGCTTTATCTGAAGTCTACTGAGCTCACAAAGTTACATAATCTATGTTTGAGGTTGCATGTTCTTAAAGCCACATAAAAGATTAAAAAGTGTTGGTGATTTATGCACCTTAAATAAGAACAGAGATTTCAGAAAGAGTTTTAGGGTGCTTTTGTTGAGAAGGTGAACACCTTTTCTCAAAAATACAGTTTTACAGCTAGACTGCAACCGTGCTAGTTTGGGAAAAACACACACACACACATTTTTGTCTTCTTGAATTTCCTATAATTTCTGGAAGGCAGGAGAATATGTTTATTTTAGTTTCTATCATTTTGTTTTGGAATGGTTTAATCAGCCAGTAAAGGGAAAGAAAGTTCATTCTGTCACTCAAGAGCTGATTCTGTTAAGCCGCAGAATAGCAGTAAAAGGACACATTTGTTCAGCATTGTCGGTGTAATTATAAGGAGACAAAGAAAGTAAAACAGACGTGTCTGTCTTTGCTGCTTCTTACACTTGGACAGGCTAAGATGTGAGACTTAGGAGCCCCAGGTCTTATGAAGTTAAACCTATAACTTGGACAAATTATGTACAGTTATGGTAAGGAGATGAAATTAGGCCAAGCCCTCCCTTGGGGCATCTCTCTTGCCATCTGGGAGATGATCTTACAGGTTTTCATACCTTTCCTTCCGATCTGTTGGAGGTAGGATTTTTCAGTTCATTTCTATAATACCTTAAAGAAACAAGAATCTGTAGATGTGCCCTTCACACTAAAAGCTTTTAAAGAAGAAAGAATCATTTGGAAAGCCTTAACTTTTTGATTTTGGACAGATTTTAGCCAAAGAGACCAAATGGATAAAGTAACTGATTGCATATATTAAAAAAGTAAAGAGGATACCTGTGATTGTTAACAATGACCAATATTCTTTAATTCATTAACAGAAGTTTTGCTCGATAATATGTAGAATAGTTTTTGGTGACTGTGTTTTGATTTGGTGTCTATATTGTATTTATATCTTCATTTATAAATTGCCTAATAATGTGCAATTAGACGGATTTATTCAGATTCAATTTGAACAATATAAAATGGGTTTTTATCCAGACATTTGGGTATGAGAAGATAACCAAAATGCATAGGAATTTTTATGTCTTTTTTTTTTGTCACTTAGAATTTGGTACTTTTTTTATAATGCTAAACTTTGAATTTAAACTGTTTAGATTAAATACATAGTATGCTCCAAAAAGTGTTTTTGTTTTCTGTGGCTCATATATAACTTTATATATTTATTTGATTCTTAACAGATCAGTGATGCATATTCTGTTTCCACAAAATGTTATACCTGTTTTTCAAACAAATGACAAAGATTGAAGACCTAATTTATGGAATAGTCAAACATTTGATATAATATCTAAGTAGCCAATTGTGAATGTTAATATATATTAGAGTTTGACAAATACTGGATTTCCATTAGTAATAATTTCATACCACACATGTTTCTAGTAACACCTGTTGCAGATCGTTGTATGAATTGTGACATCTAGATTAATATGAGACACACAGAATAAAAGAATAAGCAGAGATATAATTATATTCTGTCACAAATTACTTTAGGAATTATTCATTTCAACATTTCAAAATATTGTACCTAGAGCTGTATATAGCTGTGTACTTAAAAAAGAGTGTAAAATGGAAATAAGAAGAAAGGCAAAGTAGTTCTGTAGAGTCAGAGGAAGAAAAAGACATCAGTATTCAATTTCCAGGTCCCAAAGGGTACACAAGTTTTGGCTAGGCAGTTCTGGGTGATCAGAACTGATCAGGAATGAAATTTCAATCAATTGTAAATATTTTTTTTAGCTTTACCATGATTGTCAAGCTTGAACTGCACTGAAATTAAAATATTACTAGGACAGAATGAGGTTAAATGAGTTTTAAAATGCATCAGCAAACAGGAGGAAGAAAATATAAGAAGACTGCTGACAGATTTCTTGTGCTAGAAGAAACAAATTAAAGATATCTAAATCTGGCAGATGACTCAACTTGGCATTTCCCAAAGATGTTTGCCTCTTTATAGTCTGCCAGGAAGGACAGATTAGTGCTGATTACTCCTTGAAAAAGGCAATTTAGAAATACACCTGATATATTTACATTTGGATTTTATGCAGTTAGAGCAACTTATATTAAAACTGGTGTCAAAAAAAATTTTTTTTGAAAGGTTTATTACATTGGCTTATTTTTTTAAGAAAACAAATTTAGGTAATTAGGGAGTAATTACTTCAACATTGAATGCAAACAAGTTAACTTCATTGATGCCTGAAACATTAGACTGATTACAGTAAATGACTGATGTAAACTGTGCTCACTGTCCCAATATCTTATTGTATTTTTCTTAACCAAAAGCATATGTGAAAGGCATTCAACAAACAGAACAACTTAGTTTTCTTTCTCTGTCAAAAGCCTTCCTGGGTTGTTGATTTGTGTGGTGCTAGCTTCCCTAAATAAATGCCAGGAAATGCTTGGAGAAATGGGTGCTGCTTTTGGAACAGTGCCAGCCGGTACTAAGTCGTACTTGGACTTATTGTCCCCTTTGTTCCCTGGACTTTTCCCTTCCACAAATAAAATATTCTTATATTTCATAATATGTAAGCAGCCCAGGAGAAGCCTTATTAAACAACCAAGAAAAGAGAAATTTCTATTTTCTTATTATTGTTTCATTATTCATTCTACTCAGCCCATGCCCAACTAAGCTATTTGTGCAGTAGGCATTTTTACTAAATCTGTAAGCTAGGTAGTTAGATAAGAAGTAAAAAAGCTGGTAGGACTCAAGCAAACCTTAGTTGTTGTTTAGAAAAACTCAACTGACTTCACTCCACCTGTGCCAGAAGTCCTATGTTAGTTGCCACTTTGTTTTCAGATATGGAGTGTTTGTTACTTCTTACCTTTAAAGGCTACTATGGGTTGGGCCCAGTTTGCCCAAGTAATGTGTTCTACGCAACCCTCCTTCTTCCACTGATGGCCTTCTGAGGATGTTAATATCTTGTTCCAGCAAATTAATTTCATAACCATTTAGGATTGATCCTTTCCTTACAGCTTTTGGAATGAACTTCCTGTTAATCTGAGGGTGCTTACTATTTTTTTTTTAAATATGTCTTTCATTGCTGATTATACTGATTTTAAC
>JANHFR010010360.1:52785-71622 GCA_032468015.1 Mimophis mahfalensis | reverse complement strand
CCGGTTCGGACCTGTTCTAGTGAACTGGTAGTTCCAATCATCAGTTGGCCCCACCCACTCACCCCCGCCCTATCCTGGGCTATGTTTCCTTCTTTCTGGCTCAGCTGATTCACGTGGTGCAGCTGACCTCTGCACCTCAGCTGTTCTACTTACCAGGGCTGCTCTAGAAGCAAGCAGCTGAGGTTCATATGGCTGTATTTTGAATGCTGTGTGCACTCACAGAACCAGCTGTTAAACCGGTTGCAGCCTACCACTGAGGAGGAGGAAGGTGTGTTGGATATGTTCACCACCTTGAGTTATTTGTAAAAATAATAAAGATGGCATGCAAGCAAACCAGATGGGGCGTAGAACTAGCCCATGTATGGCAGTTCCTACACGAGGTATCCTATCCACGTCTTCTGATTCCACAAGCTTGAAAAATACCAGACAATAACATAAGCAGAGGTTTGTCAAATTGGGTGTCTTACAAGAACTCAATGGGGTTTCATGAGAAACTGAGAGGGGGAAAAAATTCACTTGACCGCAACCAATTTGTTATCACTAGAGCAAGGGTTCCAGGATCTTTTTTAAAGCCAACACATTCCAGAGCCTGAAAAAGTTTGGAAAGCCCTGACATAAGACGCTGCTTCATGCACTACTTGTTCTGCAGTAGATTCTCCCTCTGATGTCCAACACAAGAGACAGACGAGCAACTCTGAGAAAAAATATCCTGGCACAGGATGCAATGAAAATAAAGTTGGGGAGGAGAGGCCTCTCTGTGTCGTTGTGTTTTAAATAGCACAGTTGAGATCATTACAATATTTTGAGCTCAGAGGGGGCATTAACTTCTAAATAAACAATTGACACCTCATCTGAATCAAATTTAAATGTTAAGGCAGACCATTATGACTTATGTACAGGAAAGCTTTCCCATCAGTACATGGATTGGGGAAATTCATTTGCAGAAATAACAAGTTGAAATATTGATGTCCACATTGACCTTCCAGGGGCTTACCATAGTTACTATAAATTATTTTATCCCATTAAATGTGGATATTGGATACATTTTCTTGGAATGAAAGCTGGTCTTGTAGAAGATGCAAAATGAATTATCATGGATGCCTTTCATATACTTTTATTTAACACATCAGGAGCTGCCGTATTTATAAGTACTTATTTATGTAGTTGTTGTATACATAAGTAGTTGCCTTCTGTTTTTTAGTCAAGTTGGCCACATGACCACAGAGAAGTCATTGGATAGCACTGGCTCTTTGGCTTTGAAATGGAGATGAGCACCGCCCCCTAGAGTTGGGAATGACTAGTACATATGTGTGAGGGGAAGCTTTACCTTTACCTTTAGTTGTTGTATAGTAGAGTAATTTACTTTATGTACATGCTGATTTCTCCTGAATTCTATCCACAACAACTGAATCCTGAAGAAATTTCAAGTCAGTAAGCCAAAAAAAAAAAAAAAAAGGATTTTCTGCTAGGTAATTCAAAATTTTGACTTATAATATAATAAAATGGAAAATCCCCAGGTTCCTTGGTTAAACTCTGTTTAACCCATTGGTCTTGTCAAAGGTGCTTTGCAAGAACCAGAAATTTAACAGTTCCAGAACTTCAACTTTTTTGGCAAAAAGAAGAGATAGAAATTAAAGCAAATCATCCACAATCATAGTGACAGTTCTTTAAAAAAAAATGTCAGCACGTAATACATTCACAGTTAATCCTTCAATGAGGGGTTAACCTGGTGCCTTGTTTCAATCCATGAGAAATGTTTCTCTGGGGAATTTCCTCACTCATCATTCAGACTGACAACATGCTCTAATGAATTTAGTCCAACTAGGATAATTCCTCCTCTTCCTCCTCTCCTTTGATTTCTTCAGAAGTAGTTTGCTCAACTATTTCTGTGGGTCTTAAGAACCATCTATTTTATCACTGAACTCTCTCAAGGAAGACAACAAAACTGAAGACACTTGATAGGTTAAGCAGGATTGGGGGACATATTGGTTTGCAGATACATCTGAACCACAATTATCTAGCAATCCCAGAAAGAGCAGTGATGAACAATATTGGAGGGTGGGGGGCAACAGTTAGGCATTATCTGAAGGACAGTATGTTCACCATCCCAGGACTAAAGGGAGCATCTTGAGATACCAGTGCAGGATCTGGAGATGCTCACAGTAATAACTTTGGTAAGAAAAATATTACATATTGGATACCAGACTGGAATTGAACTTAGTCCAAAGCTTCATCATAAAAAGTATGAGGAAGAATAAGAACAGAATAAGATCCAAATTGTTTGTTCTCATCTTGGTTTTGTTCACAACTATTCTAAGATGCAGACTCTTGGGAGAAAACATAGAAGAAAACATCAAATGTCATGATAACACTTGCAAGCTAATTTTTGACAAAGCCATTTGAATTTTGCTGGGTACAGATCAGAACTCTTTGGGTGATTTGAAAATCCACTTGTAAATTCATAGAGCAATATGTTTAATGGACATTCTCAATCATCCAGGTCATGTTTGTCTCAAAGGTGCTTCTTCAAAAGACAATTAGACTGTCTTGGTTTTTTCTTTGAAAATGTTTTCCTTCTCATCCAAGAAGAAAATAAACCAGTGAGGAAGTCCAGTTGCCTTTTGGGATAGTAGAGCAATAGTTTGCGGGGGGAAAACTAGCAAAGAAAACCACCTTTAGAGTATTTGTTATACATCTGTAGGCAAAAAAGATGGTATGTGTTTAAAGGTATATTACTCAGCCTGGCAAAGTAATAAGCTGTTTTTTTTGACTCATATCATAAACCAAAACAAAGATTTCTTTTCTCTAAAAAGGGAGGTGCACTTTTTAAAATGTTGTTTGCAATTTTCAGTGTGTCCAAGTACTGAAAAGCTAAGACACTAATGATTGTTATACAATAGTCAAATTTGCCTTGAACTTCTAGAAATTTTGGCAAGATGCTTTAAAAAAAAACAAAAACCAACCACGTGGTTGATACATTATTTACTCACTTTTAATCTACATTTTACCATAGATCTTCCAGCAGAATCTCATCTGAATGTTTTCTGACTTATGCCAAACACAGGCAGATAAATTATTAACTCTTTTCTTTGATGCAAAAAACAAAAAAAAGGCCCAAATGAAAGCAGATGTTAATACAGGTGACCCAATACTATAACATTATTTCCAAAGTGCCATAAATAAAAACCAAAGCTGTCTTGAGAACTGCACAGAAGTGTAGACTGTGAACATTGTGATAAAAATCTGGAAAAGCATTTTGTTTTTGTTTTGTTTTTTTTCCTGAATGGCAAAAGAAAGAGAATACACTTATTTGTCTGAAATATTTCTAAGCTGTTCTTTCATCCCAGGATCATAAAATGTGCTGACATGCTTACTCGGTCTGAAACCTAAGTTTCTCTGTTCATGGAAAAATATATCCCTTTGGAAAATGAATGGAGTGGGGGTTGGGGAGGAAGACTTGTCTGGACCAGGAGATACTTTCCTTCTTATTGCCCTGACCCTTTTTGCTAGAAGACAGGCACTAAAATCCAGCGCAATTGAGTAACTATTAGCTAGCCATTTGCAGTGGAGGTCAGCTGAAGTTTCCAAACCAAAAGCAGCTCAAGATAGTACAGATGTTTGGCTATGTCAAGCAGTCTCAGTTTCATCAACTTTCTATTATAATTAAAAGTGGAAACATTCCTGCAAGATTTAGGAACTGGTCAGATCCTTTGGGAGCCAAGTTAGAAGAATGTTCCTAAGATATTTTTCAGTGCATTTTGTTCTCTAGTAAGCATGTTCATTCTCTTTCTCCCTCAGAGAACACACATGTTCTTCCTTTCAACCTAGACATAAATAAATAGACCAGCCGATCACATTTTGGTGTTTATTTCTTCCAGCATGTTTAGCAATGTTTAAACCAAGGGTCTTCAAACTTGGCAAGTTTAAGACTTGTGGACTTCAATTCCCAGCATTCCTGAGCTAATGTAACGGGAGGAGGAATTCTGGGAGTTGAAGTCCACAAGTCTTAAAACTGTCAAGTTTGAAGGCCCCAGGTTTAAACTAAGGCTATGATACCTTCACTAGAACATCTTTATAAATTTACATCCAACATCTGTTCACCACATCAACTTTATTTTTACTAAAAAAGTTTTAAATACAACCATCAAGAATTTGCCTCTTCAAAAACCAAGTCAAATCTACCATAAGTTACCATTTCAGCATTTAGGCAAGAAAAACCTAATGTACAAGTAGAGGATATATGAAACCTGGCTCAACAGCAATAACTGCAAGAGGAATCTAGGAGTTCTAGTAACGAACCACTTAAATTTCAACAAGTTATGAGTGTGCTGCAGCTGCCAAAATAGCCAATGCAGTCTTAGGCTGTATTAATAGGGAGGTAGAATCAGGATCATGTGAAATGTTAGTACTGTCTTATAACACCCTGGTAAGATCACATTTGGAATACTGCATCCAGTGTTAAAAAGATGTTGAGACTCTGAAGAATGCATCAAAGAGCAACTATTAGGGGGCTGGAGGCTAAAACTTACGAAGAATGGTTGTAGGAATTTGGTATGTCTAAATCTAGTGAAAAGAAGAACTAGGGGTGGTTGCGTTCTAATATTTGAAGGGTTGCCACAAAGGAGAGGAGGTCAATCTATTTTCCAGAACACCAGAAGGCAGGACAAGAAGCGTTGGATGGAAATTAATCAAGGAGAGAAGCAACATAGAAATTAGAAGAAATTTCCTGACAGTGAGAATAATTAATTAGTGAATGGTTTGCCTTCAAAAGTTGTGGCTACTCCAACACTGGAGGCTTTAAAGGAGAGAATGGACAGCCAGTTGTCTGAAATGGTATAGGATGTTTGCTTGAGCAAGGGATTAAATTCAAAGACTTTCAAGGTCCCTTCCAACTCTATTATTCTGTTCTGTTAGGCTTAATTGATAGATTTCAATGCATTTTATTTGTTAGATGGGCTGCCGATGTTGTGTATTGATCCACACAGGGCAAGCATGACCTCCCCTATTTCTCCAATACAAACTAGCCAAGAAAGCAAACCAGGATGATTCTAAGCAACCAGAAGCTTTATCTTTACATACCAGGAGAGACTTGCCAAGTCAAGAAAATACTTGACCAGCAGGCTCCAATAACATCACACTCCTTCCTGTATAAATTCCTAGATCTTTGCACATCTCCAATTTCAACATGTTATAAGAAGTTAGTTTTTCTTATCCCTGGATTGCCTTAGGCCTCTAGAATGTATGTATGTATGTATTTTATTTTATTTTATTTATTTACATTTTTATACCGTCCTTCTCCCTAGAGACTCAGGGTGGTTTACAGGGCAAAAACATGAAATACAAAAATTAAAATAAGATTAAATTAACACACGCCCTAACAGACAATTAAAACCCTAGTGTATACTCTCTGTTGAACTTGAACATGTCATGTCATGATCATTTGCAGAGACAAAGTATACATGGTGGTCTACAGCAGAATATGAACAAAGCCTATTTTATAGAAGAGGTTCTCCAAAGTCCAAATATTTGGCTCACCACACTCTAATAGTGGGCAGTGAACTGTTTAATGACATTAATGAAACAACATGATTACACCAACTTGAAAATAAGTAACCTAAAACAAAGTAAACAGCAAAAAAGAACACTACATCTCTCTCTCTGTGTGTGTGTATGTGTGTGTGTGTGTTTTTATACACAAAAACAAGATAAAGGGTATATATAACACATTTAAAATATTGTTTTGGTACCTTCAGTTCAGATAATTAGTTCATAGTGTTAGGGATTCAAATGACATTCATGGATATAAACTGGGTTAACATTAGATTCTTTGTTGGCTTTGGTAATAACATTCTTTTCTTGTAGAAACAAATTATTTTGTGTTTTCTGTATTTGTGTTTTTGTATGCCCCCATTTCTGTAAGCTCGGGGCATCTGAGAATATAAACATAAGAAATACTTCAAGAAACTCCATATCTACAGTATAAGCTCTCTCCTCCTCTGCAGGACAAGTAAATCTTCAAAGCTTTCCTGAAGGAGGGATAAGGATGATCAAATTCTCAGAGTTGGAGTTCCAAAGATTGAGAATAACTGCTGAGTAACCCACATTAGTGACAGCACTATAAAGATCAAGTCTCGAATGACCTGGTCCTATTTAATCTAGTTGGAGATGCAGATGAGTACAAGAGATGGTGGATCCTCAGATAATGTGGAACAAAGCTATATAAGGGCCTTAAAAGGATAAGCAGGATTTTCAACCCCCAGGAAGTCATCTGATAATTAATGCAGATCTCAAAGCAGTAGGGTTGCCTAAATGTATTGAAATGCACATAGCACTGGTTGGTCCACCATATTCTGCACCTGTGGTAGCCTCTAAGTCGATACTGTAGTCTTGAAGCTTCATGTAGTATCTGTTGCAGCAATCCATACAGCAATAGAAGAGAATATTTGTGGCTCAGGGTTGAACTGTGAGGTCCTTAGTACTCCCTACAATTCATACAGCAGATGACTTGGTAACAACAGCAGATGACCTGGTACATAAGTTATAACTGTACAAAAGTATTCCTAATCATAGCTGCTAGCTGCTCCTCAAGCAGGAGAGGCTGTGAGTCTAGGTAGGGGAACTCCAAAATTATGAACTATTTTGGGATACATATAATTTATTCTTCTTTTTGACTGACTAATCCACTTGACATGTTTCAATAAAATCCAGCAATTGATAGTGCAAATATCACTATCGCCTAAGAATGTATATGTACAATCACATGTCAAGCAACTGCTTCAAAGTCCACTTGGTTCTTGTTAATATGATATTCTACAATTCTACTAATTCCATACAAGAATGGTCTGTGGAAAGCAAGTCACTGAAGCGACTCTGAAAGTGTCCTGTTCTTCTTCCAGGCAGATGTTCTTTTGCAAGCTACTCAGACCTATTAACTGCTAGATTTCTGCTAGCACATAAAGAAGCCAGGTTTATGGTAAGACTAGACTGCCTGATGTATACAAAATGTGATTCATTTCTTGAGCAGATAATTGAGACTATGTGAATTTCAAGCCAAACTAGAGGGATATAATTCAGAAAGGAAGTACCAAATCAAACAACCATTCTGAGAGTTCTTTGCATCATTAAAGGCAGTGGGAGATTAGAGGAGGAAGTAAAGCATATGAACATATCATTCTGGTCACCTAACAAGGTTGCTTCACATAATATAATTTGCTTTTTGAATCATGTCGCCACAATTCTGGAAATCTGCATAGTTGTATAATTGGAATTACTTCAGAAGAACACTTGCTTGCTAGCTGGCCAAGCCATGGAAATCAAAGACTTCCTCTGATTCCGAGGAATAGTCTAATGATTCAATTGTGCAAAGACAAAGTCTCTCATCTGGGAAATGACTCACAGCAAACAATGCTGTAAGCTGCCCAAATGATAGAAGTTACAGACCATGAAGAATGACAGCATGACATGCAGGGAGTACTTAAATTATTGAGCTTCTTCAGGATACTTACCAAAGCAACAGGCATGCCAGGGTTGATTGGGACCTGTCTAAATGCCTTTGGGGCACCTTCTGATGTTTCACCCCAATTCTCCCATTCTGAAACCTTTTCTCTCTGATCTTCTCCACCTTCCCTGTTCTTCCTCTGCTTCTACAAATAGTGGTAGTGGCATTGTTTCTTTTTCACTTCCCTTTAATTTATAAAATCTCTAAGAGTGAGTCTTCCAAGCTAGAGGGATCTAGCAGCTCTACTAAAAAGAGGTTTAGATAGTTGGTTGCTATCCCATTATTCCAGAGGCTGCCACCAGCATATTCAGGTGCAATTCATGTTAGAGCTCCCAACCATGGAACAGAAAAGGCTAAAGGACAAGTGTTAATGCTGTATGATAGCCCAAAGTGATAACTGACATATTTCATGAACTTTAATCTTTAACATTTTACAATTCCCTATGGAATCTGATTGCTTCCTAAACTCACTGGCTGAAAATAATTGTAATACAAAACATGAGCTAACAGATTTTTTGCATTAATTCTTAGATGGTCTAAAAAAGGACTGGGGGAAGTTTCTCCTAGAATGAGTGCCAAGATTAGGGGAAAAAATGTCCTAAAGGGAAAGCAAATGCAATATTGTTACAATTATTTGAAATTACTCTAAAGAGAAAGTCAGGAAAAAGTAAAATGCAATCATATGGAGAAAGGAAAGATGTCCTTCTTGGATATGCTTTAGTAAGCAGTTAAAAGCCTCACCCTGTCCCCCGCTCCACAAAAAAATATAAAATAGGAAATGCTCAAAGAAATAACCACATGAATATCAAAAACTACATGAGGAAAAACTATGCCGTGGGCATTGTTTAGTCTAATTATTAAATTTGTTGTGCTTCATTTTGTAAAAAAATAAATGATGAACTGACCACAAAGAGACACAATGACTGTGAGGTAAACCACATACATGTGACATTCAGAATCACATCCATAAATGTCAAGTCTTTAAAGAACAGACTTACAGTACTAAAATCACACGTGATTTCTCTGGTGGATCCCTGCTACAACCCTTTGGGCTCCTCCTTAAAGAAAACTCCACCACAATAATGGAGTTTTAGATCTTTTATTACTTAAAAATGATAACTTGGTTTATTATATTTCCACACTGTCCTGAAAGAAGTTCAACCCTGAAATCTGGGCAAACAGCATTACTCGTGAGTAGAGTTGTGCTTTGAATTCAGGTGAATCCAAATCAAACTCAACTGATATTTGCAGTTATGGGGGATTCTGAATTAGATAGATTCCTCCCAAGCAAACTGAATCTAAATATGAGCCAATCTAAGACTCCCTTAGAGGGCTCGTTGTCACACACTCCTACAATGGCATGAGCTATGCAGATCTTCATGATGTGGATTTAGGCATCTGAGACAATTTAAAGTTAAAGCTGTCTTTAACAGTTCCAGTTTTAAGGTACTATTGTTCCCCTTCTTCTGAAATAGTTTTTATAAAATCTGGTATGCTTCATCAGTGGTGCAGCTAAGAACTCAGACAGAAGCTGTGATTTGCCCAGCTCCCGTTGGTCACTCTAGTTGTCTGACATCTTGGCCTAGTTTGGTTTCAACTTCAGGAGAGACCAGATGGATACCTGCTTCTACTTGGCCAGCAGATTCTAAAGCATTTCTCAAATTTTAGACAGGTTCCTAATGAGAAAACATTAACTCAGTAGTGCACAAAAGGTCAGGTTAAACCGAGAAAGAAGGGGTGGTTATGTGAGCTGTGGGTTGCTGGTTTAATTTCCATTGGATGCATTAGTTACTGCTTCTGCCAATAAGGACATCCATGTGGCCGAACATTGTTCTGTTTTTATCGCTTCGACAGTGGGTAGTGCTGTTTTGCCTACTCTTGCATCATTTGGCCTATTCCATTGACCGCTGACATTTGCGGCCAACACTGCCATTGCCTTGCAGTACTAGTAAAGGACAGACTTCTCTCATTATTGATTGTCCCCTCCTACTTCAACTCCACTCTTAAGGCTTTAAAGCAGATTGGCAGGTCACAGGCATGAGTAAAAGCCATGAGATGAAATTAGAGCTCCTGCATAGCATGTACAGAAACTTTCCTTCCATTCCCTTCACACTTGTAACTTATCAGTCACACTATTTTTCAATACATGTTTAGCTTTCTTTCAAAAGAGCATTAGGCCCATCTCCAGAAATAGTCTGACTGACAGGTCAACCATGTCCTGTTATCTGAGTAACTTCACAGGTGTTTATGCTTGCCATTCAGAACGCCCATCTACATTGACTCAACCTTCTCCCACCACATATGAAATAAAGTGTGACATCTTCCCCACTCCACACACCCATACACCAGCAGGTGTTACTTGTTGAGTGGGAAATCCACCAAATATTTTCCTCCTTGTTTCACCTTAAAGCAAGGCTATCAAACTTGCGGCCTGTGGATGGATGCTTCCTGCATTGGCCATTCCCAGTTTAGCAAAGGGGGGCGGAGTCCTGATACATCATGTGATGCTGCCACGATGAAGTGAGTTAGACTCCCCTGCTTTAAAGCAATAAAGACAAGGGCACATGGTAGCCTTATTACTCAGGCAGAATGAGATTCAGTTATTGCTATAGCACAGTGTTTCTCAACCTTAGCAGTTTGAAGATTCGTGGACTTCAACTCCCAGAATTCCCAGGCCAGCAACGCTATAGCATGAAATGTTATACCAGCATACTTTATGCTGGTAGATCACATATTAATAGAGCTATTTAATATAGCCAGAAACACAAGTAATGTTTCTGGGGGGGAAAAGTTATTCTTTTCTTGAAGATACCATATAAGGAAAGCTCCAGAATATGGAGAGGAGAAAAAAAAGGGCCATTTTAGTGACAGATAGCTGTATCTTTTTTTCTTCTTTTAATGCATCTATCAAGGTTCTCCAGTGTGTGGACCTTATTTGGCTTTGGAAACAAAGTAAGATAGGGTCTCATTAGTCTTTGCATGGGAGACTACCACAGAATTACAAGACTTGAAAAACATCCTGGAAAAAAGCAATGACAACCCCCCTGCACTGTTGCCAATTAAACCATGCGGCTCTATCTATGAAGTCATTAGAACTCAAGTTCAATTCAAAGTAGAGTTTCCCTTTTTACCATAGTAGATCTCAGATATTCTGCAGGACTGTGGGAAGGGGAAGCCAAGATGTAGCACAAGTAAGTATCTTATTTATAAAATGTGTGACACTTTATTCCTTTCACTGCCAGCTCTCCTCCAATCTTATTCTGTTAATCAGAACATAAAATAGAAACCTGTTATTTCATTTCTTGTTAACTCTTTAGTTATAAGAGTTATAACGTTTTTCAACCTTGGCATCTGGGTAATTCTGGGTGTTGAAGTGTACCCATCTTAAAACTGCTAAGGTTGAAAAACATTGATCTAGATCAGGGCTGTTAAACTCCTGGCCCACGGGCCAGATGCATCACGTGATGGCCACGCCCATGCCCAGTTTAGCAAAGGGGAGAAAAAATCCCAATATGTCATGTGACACTGCCATAACAACATGTGACACCCCTAATCTAGATCCTGCATCTACACTTCTGAAAATTTAGAGGTTTCTTGCCAAGAGATAGTTCTGTAATACATATTTAAGATTTAAGAACATCTAATCCATTTTCTGCTTGGAAACATAACATTTTGTTCTATTACCTGTTAATTGTTCTATCAATTTCCATTGGGAAGCAAATGTGGGGTTCCTGAAGCTTTTGGGGGCCATGACTACAGATCCTGAAGCCATAGGTGGTCATCAGTACTGTATAGATAACTGTTTTCTCAGCTGTAAATATGAACAAATCATTATCTACAGCCTGTTTATTCAAACCCAATGCCTTAAAAGAGGATTTAAAGCTGGCTTCTATTCAGCATTTGATATGGCAGGTACAGTTTCATGACCATGGTTTGAATCACAAATTATTTATCTACTCTGTGGCATTTGTTATATTGTCTAGCACTTTCCCCTCTTCAATTATTTTTTAAAAATCATTTAATAAAAGCATGTCCAGAACTGAGCTGTGGGCAACTCACTTATGAAACCTAAAACCACATGTATGCACAATGTTGGATAAATAAACTTTGGATCTAGAAACATCTTCCATGAATTTCCAAAGGTTGCTAAAAGGTCACTGCAAATGGAGAAAATATGAAACGAATCACTCAGTTGTAGATCTGCTGCCTTTTAGATGTGCTAGGAGTACATTCTTGGTTAACATAATCAGAACTTTGGCCACCCATAGTAACTGAAAACATCTACTTGGTAAACCTGTCTTAACAATTTGCCATACTGTGCACATCTATTCTGCTTGCTCTGGTTGACAACTTGGGTCTACCTCTTTCATATCCAATCTGAAGCAAATTTAATTACTGACAACCTATGTCTACTTTGGAAGTGCAAAATAAGTAGATTTGCATTGAAGTGAAAGATGAATGATATTTTGATTTTGAGAACAGACTAGGGATAACTATTGTGATTCACCAGCATCCTGCAGAGTTGGCAGCTGAGTCTGACTCTGAGGGAGAACTTGAACCAGGTTTGGACACAAGGGAAGGGCCCTCTGAAGAAGCTATGCCTGAGGCTGGGCTGTCTAGTAGCTATCAGTTGTCATCTTCATCTAATAGCAGTGGAGCAGAGCAATTAGAGTCCATGATTAGTGTACAAGCACATGGACTAATTAGCAGGCAACAACAGAGGAAGAAAAGGGACCAATGGGGAAGCTGGGCTACAGGTGACCGGTGAATGGCCACTCCCCGTAAGACATAAAAGGGTGAGAATAGGGAGGGACATTCTCAGAGAACAACTTGTTGCTTTGGATTAAGCTTTGTGTGGTGAATTCTGGACTCTTGCTTCTTGAAGAACCATGTATCTACAAACATTTTGGACTATTAGTTTCTTGCTATGGAGTCGAAGTTTGTGCCTGACTAGCATTATCGTTTGACTTGGCAGCTTTCCAGAAGAACTTGGCAAGCTCACAGAAATAAACAGATAAGAAGGACTGCTCATATGTTAATGCAATAAAAGGATAGTTTGTCTTTAAAAACTAACCAGGAGTGTTTGTTATTGGCCTAGGTCAGAACAATAACTACTTTTTGAGCTTTCAAGAACCCATATTACTTGTATATTGTCTGGCAATTAAAAATGTGTTTTGCTACATTTCCTCATATTAATATGATGTATTATAACTGATGTCACCTACCAATCATAACCTGAACATATGGCAATATATGATACTACATAAGATTACTCAGAAGTTACAGGATTCCCCACGCTCCCTGTAGGAAAAATGGCAGAAGAGAAAGGATGCCACATGAACAAAACTATCCCAGGCCCTTCTACATCCAACTAACTGTCCTGTGGTAATGGGGCAACCACTGTTATTTTATTAATAATGGCCAATGATTTCTATAAACAACTATAGAGGGCTTTATATTCCAAAATATGGAATGTTTATTATTATGACATGAGGTATTTCTATTTAAGACCCATAGCAGGACATGCAAAGTTGAAGTGCCAAACACCTTTATTTCGTACATCTTAAAATAATTCTGTTTTCACTTTCAAATGAAACTGTGGGCAATTTTTAAACATTATTTGATTAACATATAGAAGGACTAGAAGGAACCAGACAAAATCTGCTTCAGGGCTAAAGCCAGGTGGCTCTTGGCACAAATTATCAGACCACCAAATTTCTTTTTTTAAAGGTTGCAAGAATATTGCTTGGGTATTAAATATGTTGTGTCTTAAAAACAGTTTGTGTCTATTCTATCAGTCCTTTCTCCTATCCAACAAATCCCAACTTCCTGTCAACATCTCCTATGGTTCTGTCTTTATCCTGTGTCAAATTCAGGGCTGATTTTTGTGTGTGTGCTTTTATATCAGTGGAGACTCTTGGTGACTGTTGGGACAAGTTCTTGGCGTGACTTCAGAAGTGAGCTTCTGAAACAGTTTGCCATTGCTTGCTTTCTATGGCTGAGAGAGAATGACTGGCTCAAAGTGATCCAAATGGCTTCATGCCTAAATTGGGACAAGAACTCTCAGTATTCCTGTTCCTAGTCTGGTGCCTTAACCACTATACCAAATTTATTCCCAAGGTGGTTTATAACAATGCACATTTTAACATCACTTATATATAGTGGGTATGTCTTTTTGTTTAGAAGATCAATTTTGTGGGAACTCCCAATCTGGATTAGGGTAGGAGTAGAAAAAAAAAATCCTTTAACAACCTCAATTTTATTTTCCCAGGCTCCAGTACATACACATGCAAATAAATCCATAGGATAAATATAGTGATTGCTAGAGAAACATTATAAGCTATTTAGTCTTTAGCTAATCAAAAAGCTATTTGATCTGTGGATGAAAAATGCACAATAATTTTAGAGCAATGAGGTAACTTTGGAGACTCTCTCAGCAACTCCACCACTAATTTGCACATTCCTATTTAGACTCAAGCTCTGAAACACAAACAAGCACAGTATTGTAACATTCCAATCTGGAAGAAAAAGCATGAATGGCACCCAATTGGCTGGCCTTCGTGATGTCACAAGGTAAAGGTTCCATAATTTCCAAATTGAGTAAACCTCTCAATATTCACAAATGGGAGTTGGGAATGATGATTTCATCCTACCTGAATTATGGAGGGAAAGCAAAAATCAATGGCTGAAGTATTCAGGTGAAGGACAGTCGTATTATTCATTTCAGTTGCAAGAAAAAACACATGGTTTTTGGCTTTCAGTTCTGGAGGCTTAGCGTCAGAATTTTCTTTTGATTGGGCTCAGCTATTGTAACCTCTGGAATTGTAGAGGGCAGCTAATTCTTTCTCCTGAAGGTCTTTGGTAGTTAGTTCTTCAGGCTCTGTTTCTTCCTAGGTAGATTTTTCCCCATGAGCTTGAACGAAGTCTGTTAGTGCAAATGCCTCTTTTCATATGCTTCATCAACAAAAGATTCAAAGTTGAAAAACTTGAAAATCTTCATATTCATAAAACCTTAGAGAGACAGTGTTGACAACATTGGGATCAGTAGGCCAAAGATTAGATCCCAGAAGAAACCACTTTCCTGTACCCTGATGTTTTCATCTTTCCAATAATCCCATTGCAACTTGGTTGAAAGCAAAAGCCCATTCTGAAAAGCTGCCCCCTCTTTAAAATTTCCTGTAAAGTAAAATTACACCATGGTACTGGGGGGAATGAAAATGGCATAAGGTTCATAATCTGTTTAGAAGATCATGCCCCTCAAGTGAGCTTGAGGTAGGAGGAGTCAAATGTGTCATCAGTCTCAAGTCCTTTCATGCTCACAAGAGATCTCCCTTGAATTCCATTGACTCTTCTCTACTTCTCTACTGCTTTGGCCAGATTCTTGTAGAAACCTTAAACCCTAAGCTTGCAATAAACCTACATATTCATTTGAACTGCTGGACTCTTGGCTTCCTGCACTTGACAGGAGGGTATGTTTGTTTCTAGTTTTGATACCTCAGGGCTGATATTTACCTCCATCTTGTGCCAATTAGCTGGTTTACACCACTTCTCTCCTCCATTTTATGTTAGATACCAATGAATTGTTTTCTTTTATCAATTGTACCATAAATTGTACCATAAAGTGTGGCATGTATGCATTCATCAAAGTTTGCAATCAAATTCATATTGTTTGCTTATTCAAGAAGGGGTTGTAAAGCAATGGTTTCCCTAAATGAATTCTAATGTTGCTATGAATCCCAAAATATTAGTGTGCAACTCCTATCTTAACTGATGAAGAAAGTCTTACCTTAACTGGAGATACAGTCTGTCAATATACTTTCTTTTAATACTTCTCATAGATGGAGTTTTCAAAACCACAAACAGAGTATGCTAAAAATGTTCATTGGTATTTTAATGACATTAAACAAGAAAAGGCTCCCTTTCTGGCCATGAAAACAACTTAGCAGTCTGCGGGTTAAATTAGTCCTCCAATTTTTGGCATCACTTGTATTATTTGAATCTTACCCCTACAGGAATGTTTGCCTGTGATGGGGAAAAGGGGACTTAGTCATGGTTAATTTCCATCTCTTGATTATGCCACCAGGAAAGCCATATGGTGCCAAGATACAGTGGTATTGCCATCCACCCCAGCCACCAATGAAGAGAAAAGGCTGTTCCTAGCCCACACATACATTTGATAGGGTGTCCTCAGTTGTAAGGGTCTTAATTTCTTTCCTTGAGAATAAAGGAAGAGAACAACATGGCGAACCCTTGAGGACAAGGGTCCTCAAACTTGGCAAATTTAAGATTTGTGGACTTCAACTCCCAGAATTCCTGAGCTAACATGACTGGATCAGGAATCCTGGGAGTTGAAATCCACAAGTCTTAAAGCTGTCAAGTTTGAAGACCCCAGCTTTAGGAGAAAAGAAGAAAAGGGCAAATTGGGATTGCCTGGGATGAGGCTAGAGCAGATAGATGAATGATTAAGCAACCATGGAATCATACTGTTGGAAGGAACCCTGGAGGTATTCTAGTCCAAATATTGTAAGTGATATAAACCAAGAGGAGATGGAAACAGAACGTGATGATAGGCAGAGATGCATCATCAGGTATATCACCCCTTATTGAGCTGGGATGTGTAATTATGGAAATATAACATGACATCACCACATGTTGACATGCCCCACCCTTCCCAATGGTGGAACCTTAATATTAGGTAGGAAAGTATCCAATTGATGGCATCTACTACAAGTTTCCATAATAGCACATTATCAGGGAGAGAGGCGGAATTCAACGTGTTATCATTTATTGTGATAGTTTTCTAGTTCTGGGCTAAGAAACACTGTGGAGAGATTGTTTTGGGCTGCTGGCTACTCCTTCCGTAGCATTGCATTCCCTGCTTGCAAATGTGTGGATGATGTCAATGGCTTAGCCATCAATTGTGGATATACTGTATTCATGTAAGTTTCCAAAACAAAAGTTAGAACTATTGTGATTAATCTATATTCCCAGCCTTGGGAGCTTGCCACAGAGCATGATTTTTCATTCATTGAGGCTGCAGTTCATGTTTTATGGTCAAGCAGATTATTGTGTTCTGAATTCAGGCCCAGTGACAGAACTGTGTTTTAAGCAAAGGGAAGTAGAGCCATCAGCCATATGTACAAGGGCAAGAGGGGAGCACACAGCTCATTTTCTCAACCCATAAGCCACAATTTGGAAAATCTAATGACTGTAGTGGATCCTTTTAATTAGCGATGGAAAGCTGAGCCTTAAACTGACTTAGATGTTTAGGCTAAAGGCACAACCAAACTGTATATGTGAAGCTACACATCTTTGCAACATGGAATTTAAGACTTAGAATGACTCACTACTGTCTTCTAGCTATGCCATAAAATTATAACAATTATTTGACTTCTCTATGTAATTCATTTCTACTAAACCTTCAGTTTGTCTAACTCAGTGGTCTGTTCGGGTTTTGTTTGTTTGCTTGTTTCAGTTCTAATCATTTTCTCAGAATTTTCTACCTTATTAGGGATTGCTTTTAGTTGAAGAGAACAAGAAACATGGAGTTCCTTTTTGTTGTCATTTAAATGTACTTTCTCTGGTTGCTTTCTGTCCGAACAGTTCAAGAAGCCTTATATTATAGATACATTTGCTGTTCTATAGAAGTTTAAGGAGTTTGGGGATTAGGTGTTTTTTTTAAAAATTATTGAGGCTTTTTAGCCCATCGGTCAACTACATTGATAAGCTTTCCCCATTGGGAGAAATGAAAAAGGCAATAGTACTACAATTTCCTCCCCTATTTCCTTGAAAATAGATAGTCAAAAGCAAGAGTGGACAATAGTTTGTGCTGTGCTTCTTTCTCAGGAAGTATTTCAAAAATTTAATCAAAGAGAAGTACCTGCCTCAAGCATTGCCTAAAACAAAGAGATCATTTTAAAAAGGATACAATGTCATCATAGATGTTCATTAAGATGTAGACAATAGTAGAGATGATTGCTACAGTTGAAAGTGAAATCCAGGATGGTAAGAGAAACTGGGATCAAACTACCCGTGTCAGCTGGCAACTGTAACCATCTTAAAAAATCACAGATTTTTTTTTTTAAAAAAGATTGGTTGGGATACTTTTTCAAATTGAAAATAAATTCAGATAGAATAATATACTAGAAAGGTAATTCTTTGCAAAGAAGATTTATGGTAACTGCATCTGCTCATGTAGGAGACAGGAGGTGTCCAGGCCTATGTCAGGTGGCTTTGGTGGAACAACACCCTTTTTCTCTGATGGCCCTCATCTTGCAAAGAAGCAACACAACTTGCTTTAGTGTGGTACCTTACAAACTCCTCATATGGATTTTTTGATGCTTGCAGAAGCTGGAAGAAGCTCTGGTGCACAGAACAGGTGTTCTGATATATCTTTATTTTTTTATTTTTATTTTTATATTTATAATTGGATTTATATGCCGCCCTTCTCCCGAAGGATTCAGGGCGGTAAACAATCATTAAAAAACATACAATATGAAAGTTAAAAATAAATTAAACCAATCCGATTAACCCCAACAAACATTTAAAATTTTGGTTAAAACCAATCATAAAATTAATATACTAGGCCGGCTCACCGAAAGAGCCATGTCTTTAGGGCGTGAGAGAAGGATCAAAGATCGGAGATAGACCAGATCTCCAGGGGCAACTCATTCCAGAGGGCAGGTGCCCCCCAGAGAAGGCTATCCCTTATCTTGTGTTGCATTAGGAAGCATCGTAAGAGGTTTCCATGTTCTGGCTAATGCAAGTGCCAGAGAAGGAGACAAATGAAGATGTGAAACCAAGTGTTGTGCAGTTGCTTCATTGGACTCTTCAAAGTATAAATAATTTCACAAAACAGCTTCAAGAGGGACCTTCCATGTGAAGTACCCCTTTAAAGATCTACACCTACTGTAGTTCTAGAAAAGATGGTTTGATCATGAGAAGAAAGACCAGCAGAAACAAGGATATACCAAAGAAGTGTGCAAAAAGCGGTACATGAAGCACCCCTTTGAGTGTGCAGTAGCGTAATTCTTTCTCTGATTGCCTGACATTGATTGAGACCTGTTATTTATTTACTTGCTATAGGGTATGGCATATTCAAAGGTCATGCAATCACCTATATACAACACTAATAAAACACACTTATACAAACAAATACAATCCAGTTTAAATAAAGCAGCAGCATACACATATATGTAAAATGTGTGGACAAAACAATACAGTAGATGGGATACAATATTAAATTGGGGTAAAACCTTGGTGGATCTTGGTGGAGCAGGCTGTAAGGAATTAGCCTAACAGTCGGCTAGCCTGTAATTAGGCATGTTCAAATCTCACCA
>JANHFR010010357.1:1936-16757 GCA_032468015.1 Mimophis mahfalensis | reverse complement strand
ATTTGAGAAAGTTCACTCATTCATAAAATGGAAAATTCAGATATGGCTTCAAAACGCTGTCCCTCACTACTCCTTCCCAGGGGATAACTACAACTCTATGTATAATGTTTTTTTGGAAAAGGATGTAGATGTCCCGTAGAGCACTCCATAGCTGAACACTTTTCTCACACAAAACCAAAACCCCTTTCTTGGAGTCTGGCTCCAACAATATTTATGCAGCAGCTGGATCTGGCTTGCATAAATCCAGCTGACCACTATGTTGCCCCTTAATAGAGTTTATAGTCCTTTGCAAAAGAGAGAAAAATGGTTGGGTGGAAGGATTGCAAACTATAAGCAGTGGCATATTTACTGCACAAAGATTGGTAGCAACTTTCCTGCAGTTGGGAACACTTGAGTTTCAGCCAGAGAGAACCAGTATTCACCAGTCTTATAATGGGAACCAGTATTCCCCAGCCCCACCAAGAAGCTGCATAGAAAACAACAGTGCATGGTCCATTTCAGATGAATTCAAGAACATTCTGGGATGGGAAACGAAGTGGTTTTATGGATAAGGTTTTAGTTTGCAGATTTTTCTCTGATTTGGAAGAAAACATATAGGGCATATTTAATTAGGTTCTGCTGGTTATATATAAAATGGAAGAAACTTTGAAGTAACATCCAGTATTTTTTTTAAAAAGATTTTCTAGTAGAATAAGGCTGGAAAGCATATGGTATAATTGTGTCATCTGGTATCTGTAGAAGGAAGAGTTATTAAAACATTGCCACATCCAGCAAGATATTGCTGAGGACAAGACAGTTTTTTCTTCATCAAATGAGTTTCCCCAAGTACGATCTTTTTTTCTAAGATAAAGATAAAAATAACATTGAAGCAACCTTGATTCTGGGTGACTATATCCAAGCAGTTTTCTTGGTAACATTATAGAAATGATTTGTCACTGTCTTTAGCTGGGCTGGGGTTTTTATTTCCCCCACTGTCTACCAATAGGAATTCCTAGGTAACAACCACAGTTATGTTGCTTAGCTTGTGAGAGTATCAGGATTGGCTGTTTGCCTAACAGTCACATAATTCACTTAAATGCAGCGATTCACTTAACAACCATGCCAAAAAAGGGTGGAAAATCAAGTAATTCACTCAACAACATCCTTGCATAGCAATGGAGATTCTGGTCCTAGTTGTGGGTGCAATTCAAGGATTAACTGTACTACTTCATGTACATTATATTACAGAAGACTTTACAAAGGTAAACAGGAGTCAGGGCTGTCAGAAACACCTGTAATTAGCACAATCAGCAATGCTGGGAAGAAGTGACTCCTAGCCAATTCATCTAGAATTGTAAATCCAGGAGAACCTCAATTACAGACCTGATATTTTATTGAAAGTGTGACCTTGGGTAGTGTCAAAGCTAGGATCAGGTTTGATCAGACATTGACAATCAACTAATTTCCTCCTCCAAAGATTTAATTTAAATATTTTTAAAAGCCATTTGGATTCTTACAGTCATGTTTTTTTTTCACCTCCTGCACTGATCTAACCATTTTGACTGAACCATAAGGGAAAAAAACAACTTTGAAATGAGCCAATTGAGGCAGTTTTGTGGGAAGATTAAAATATCTAAGCCCAAGTCTACAAAATCCTAGAAAATGCCTTTCCCTTTTCAAAGTAAAATTCTATTAGATTAAATTACATTTCATGCATCTCCAATGGAAAAAATTGATCAGATTCACCTCACCTCTGTGAAATCTTAATTTTTTTGTTATTACTCAGTTGCCAGCCTTCTCTGGCTCTTCATGACCCAATGGAAATCATATTAACCAGGGTAAGAAACAAAGAAAGATAGAAAGAAAGAAAGTGTGTGTGGCATTACTTTTCACACTGATTGTTTTTAACAGAGTACAGAACCATCACAAAAAGTGGCGGAGGGGGATGGAACTCCATCTGCTGATCCTTCTGGTATGGAATGAGAACAAGCGTCAAATACTTTATATATACCTTTACATTTTCTGTATATTTTAACCGCATGCGTTTGTGGGAAGAAGCATAATATTGGATGGATTTGCCAGATTAGATTCAGATGCCAGAATTATTCTAAAACCCTTCTTGTTTTTGGAGTATAAACTAAAGCACTATGTGAAAATAAGGTGGTGAAATAAGGAATATGGAATATAAATTAGGATACAGGCTGTTTCATTCATTATGCAAAATATTTCATTACTATAGAGTTTCACATTGATTCTATGTTAGCGATTAAATGCTATTTGAAGATTCCCTTTTCACTTACACCCTGACCTGAGCTGTTCAGTATACAGTAGCACCAAATTGTGGGATGCATCTTTCAGCCACAAAATATACTTGGCAATGTGTTTAAGAGGGATGTTCATAAATCTATTTATGTAAATGAAGCATCCTTCCCTGAAGTATTGAAGTAGCTGCATCTTTAGAGGGTTTAGCCAGGCTGTGTTTGTTTGTGTACATATATGTGAACAGTGGTTCACTTGACTGGTGCTCCCATGAAAAGTGTCATCTGTTTTCCCTGACCACTTCTCCAAGAAAATGCCCCAAACAAACCTTTTTAAGCCAATTCATGCAGGCCACCTGAAGCCTCAGTGCCAGATGTGAATCTGGTGATTGTCTTGGTATAAAAACTCTTTCCTCCTTCCTCTCCATCCCTTTAGCAGCAGCTGTCAATTTAAAGCAAGGTTTTTGCACAGTTGACTGATCAAACAAGTTGCTGGGATTTTTTTTTTCTTTTTTTTATGGTGAAGCACTTTAATAAAAACCCATTATTGGAGACAAAACTTTATCTTCTGTCTCTAATAATAGCAGTAGTTCTTAAGGCAAAAGAAATTGTTTTTATCCAAATGTAAAAGCCAGCTTCAGACTCAGGCTATGTCCGACACCGTGGCCTTTTTGTTGTAGCATTTGATCTCTTATCAGTGGCAATTATTTCTCAGCTGAATTTTTACTCCAGATAACAAAAAAAAAAAACCCTATCATACACCCGTTCCTTCAGGGCACAAAGTAGTTGAGCGAGTAGCCAGAAATTATTTTAAATAACTATGTAACTTTTTTCCTGTGAGAAGAAAGAGGTCAAAAACACTGCTTCCCTTTTTTGTTTCTCGTCTGATGTAGATGAAATGGCAAAATTTGACTTTCTGCTGGGTGAATGAACTGTAGCAACCCTTGTCTCCTCTCCCAATATCTTTTGTCCCTCAGAGTAAGCAGTCAGAAAGGTCAGTTTCTGATTTTGTATAAAACTTCGCAACCTTTGCACATGGAAAGCATGACGTGTTTTTATCATGGCTAAGGAGAATAAACCTGGTTCCCTGGATAAAATGTTTTCTGCTTGGGAGGACCCAAAAAAATGTTATAGTAGTCCCCGACCGTTCGTTTAGTGCCCATTCAAAGTTACAATGGCACTGAAAAAAGGTACTTCTGACCATTCCTCACACTTTATGGCCATTGCAGCATCTCCACGGTCACATGATTAGCTTGGCAACTGACTCATATTTATGAGGGTTGTAGTGAGCCAGGATCGTGTGACCTTCAGTGTTCCGACACCTCAGGGGCTGCCACAAAGAAGAGGGAGTCAAGCTCTTCTCCAAAGCACCTGAGGGCAGGACAAGAAGCAATGGGTGGAAACTAATCAAGGAGAGAAGCAACCTAGACCTAAGGAGAACTTAAGAGAGAATTCCTGACAATTAGAACAATTAATCAGCGGAACAATTTACTTCCGGATGTTGTGGGTGCTCTAACACTGGAAGTTTTTAAGAAGAGACAGAACAACCATTTCTCTGAAATAGTATTAGTTTTCCTGCCTGAGCAGGAGGTTGGACTAGAAGACCTCCAAAGTCCCTCCCAACTCTGTTATTCTGTTACTAAATGAACTGTTCTAAGTCAAGGACTACCTATATTACAAACTCTTATAAATTTGAGATCGACGTGAAACTCAGAGAAAACATAACTATTTATGCTAGAATCTTCCAGGATGTCACAGGAATGTTTTCTCTCTTGCTAGAGAAGAGGAACCTTGATCAAGCTAGAAGAACCTCATGAATGATACAGTATATTTCACTCTACTTAGAAACAGTCTGTTTAAATCTTTGATCTGAAATCCAAGATCAATTGGACAAATTGTATGTTTTGAATGGTGTGGAAAATAGTTACTTCCTCTTTGAGGAGAATGTATCTGTGTGTCAATGGGAGATTAGATAGTCTTGCTGTACGTTAGTTACCTAGGGCCTGTCAAGTGGAAAACGTGAGACTGCCAATTAAAGCGGTGTTCCTAGATGATTTGATTGTGCTAGCAATCTGACAGGGGGTAAAATTGTCTGTTTTGGAAGTTTCATGTTGCTTACATAAATAATAACTAATGTCTTTGATTTGTATTATGGCTGAGTACACTGTGCCTTTCCAATTTTCTGGCTTGAATTGTTCTTGCCAAATATAATGGAGATATAAGTGGCAAGGAGACACTCAGAATCTATACAGTACATAAAATTTTACAGTCCTCTCTGGACTAATCTGTTATCCCAGATAAGCATTTTTACTGCAGGTCAGTATAATACGTCTTTAAAGAGATATAATGGGTCCTTTAACTGGAGATCTGCAATGTCAGAATCGGCAAAGATGGGGAAAATGACCTATTTGATCAGGACAAAACAATAAGTCCTGTACTTTTATAAAGGACTGGAAACCCTTTATGGATATCTGATATTTTGTTGATAATCTAATCCTGTATAAAGGATCAGAAAGCCAAGTAGGTTTTTCTGAGACTGAAAATATACTCTGTCTTGTTTTTAAGGAAATCAAAAGGGTACATTGTTTAAATCATGGGAGTCTACTGCTTTTTGTCATTTCCATTTGCATTCTTTGTTTGCAATCTATTAACTTTTAAGGCCAACTTATTAAAACCACCAATGCCTGGACATGCATAGATATTAACTTTTTTTTTTGGCAGCCTTGAACAGAAATAAAAATAGAAGTAACTAAAGAGATTTTATCCTCTTGCTTCATATGTAATGTGTTTTTCATTTAGTTTTAATGCTGAGCTATACACTAACAGCCTTCATTTTCATTATTAAACTACAGGGTGAAAATTGCTTGGTTGTTCTTTCCTGTATTGTAAACAGCTACCTGTTTCAATGCATATAAATTATGACTCCAGTATATATTAACAGAATTCTGAAGTAATTTTTTTTCCTCTTGCAAATTACTTTATTCTCTGTGACAGCATTCAATATTGGTTGATGAATGTCAAGCCTTTGTGGATAAGACCTTTAATTTCCTAATGTTTGCAATTGGAAAAGCTGCTTTGGCTTGCATTGTATGTCCTGAATTCAGTGATCCGTATTATCACTAGTGAGCAAGTCAGCAATCTGCTAGCAATATTTCTGACATTTAGGCAGTAGCTACAGCCATGGAACCTGCACTAAATGTTCACACTTCGGTGGCAGGACTGTAAAGTAGCAATAATGTGAAGTAGTGTATACTTCTCCATTGCACCGCCATTCACAGTCTTAATTTCTCCTTTTCATTCAATGTTCTGGGGAAGGAACATTGACTGCTGAAGGACTGGGACTCCTTCAGAAGACCTTGGGATGCTGTCCAAGGTGCTACTTTTCTTGATGTAGTGCAGTTACAATTCCTAATGTATATTTTTTAAATTTTCTTTGAGTATCTTTCAAAGGCAGGCAGGCAGGCAGGCAGGCAGGCAGGCAGGCAGGCAGGAAGGAAGGAAGGAAGGAAGGAAGGAAGGAAGGAAGGAAGGAGAAGGAAAGAAGGAAGGAAGGAAGATTATTATGGAATCTTCTCTAAAGATTTAATGGATCCTTATCTTCTCTCTGTATATGAAATTGGATGTGTGTGTGTGTGTGTGTGTGAGTGTATGTGTGTATATTCCACATACACTCTGAAACGGCTCAACCAGTTTCAATAAAACTTGGTACACAGATGACTTACCCTCTGGGAACAAACACTGTGAGGATAAGACACCCCAAAACCTGTCTGTGGGGTCTCTGTGCCTTAAAAATAGTGGTGATGGCTTCACAGTACTCCACAAGAGGGCTCTGTAAGATAGCAGCATGAGACACATAGAGCTACTAACAACATCAGTTCCGAGACAGCAGCATGAAACACACAGAGCTACTAACAGTGTCACTCCCGACTACAGCATTGCGAGAAATACATACCCAGGCGAAGCCGGGTTATCAGCTAGTCATCAATACACCAAAAATATAGGATATCTTTTCTACCTCTGTATACAGGTGGTCCTCAACTTACAACAGTTCATTTAGTGACCACACAAAGTTACAGATGCACTGAAAATATGACTATTTTTCACAGTTACAACTTTTGCTCTTCCCCATGATCCTATGATCAAAATTCAGATGCTTGGCAACTGGTTCATATTTATGACTATTGCTGTGTCTCAAGGTCATGTGATCACCTTTTGCGACTTTCTGACAAGCAACGTCAATGCGGAAGTCAGATTCACTTAACCACTGGGTTGCTAACGTATTGATTGCAGTGATTCACTCAACAGCTGTGACACAATAGGTCTCAAGATGGGGCAAAACGCACTGAACAAATGTCTCCCTTAACAGCAGAAACTTTGGGTTCAATTGTGGTCATAAGTCGAGGACTACTTGTACAATTGTCCTACTGTCCTTAAGTTAAAAAAAAACAACACATATGCAATAATAGGGAACAGGCCAAAGAAATAATAAGCTGAAGGGATGTGGAAGCAAATACAAGAATGTAGACTGCATAGTTCTACATTTTCTGGTAAGATTAAGCCCTCATAGGGTTCAGACAACTGCTATAAGAATCAGAATACTGCAAGAGCAGAGAATGACATAAATGCTGTCCCCATTCGGTACCAGGATCTGTAAATTAGAGCTACAACAAACCATTAATTTTATGGGCCTTTAGTCAGTGACCTTTGAATGTAATGGATACAGTCTAGTTTTTAGGCAATGGTGGCTTTCACCCCAGTCAGTGAATACAGTCTGTCATTTGATGACTCACACTAGACAATGTTTGTGCTTTTTGTGTACATTATGTAAAGATTTGTAAAATCCATTCATCCCCCCCCAAATACTTTCCCCCTCTAGCATCTCAATGAATTGAGAAGTTTTTGAATATAATGTAGTAGAGTATTAAAGTTGTAGAAGGATTCAGATTTAACCCTTCATTGACCATGGGTCTTATCCCAGTTAATCCAATAGCTTCACCTGGTTCTTTTTGTCAGGATAAAATATGCAAAATTTCCCATGTATGCCACCTCCCATTTGCATAGGACACAAAATAATAATAAAGGGTTAATGAAAAATAATAAAATAATAATAATGACTAATATTGTTGAAAGGTTACAAAGAGCTTCAGGTATTTCTGTTGCTATCATATCATCCTGTCGCGGGAAAATTGTAAAGCATGTAATCAAAAGCATGCGTTTGAAGCAGTAATGATCTATACATTTCCACCATTTATATACAGATAGTCCTCGACTTGCAACCACAACTGAGCCCAAAATTTCTGTTGCTAAGTGAGACAATTTTTAAACGAGTTTTCATTTTACAACCATTGTAGCCACAGCTTTTAAGCGAATCACTGCAGTTTTTAAATTAACCATGAGCCGTGGTGGTGCAGCAAGTAGAGTGCTGTATGTAGTACTTATCTGCCAGCTGCCTGCAATTAGACAGTTCAGATCTCACCAGGCTCAAGGTTGACTTAGTCTTCCATCCTTCCAAGGTGGGTAAAATGAGGACCCAGATTGTTGGAGGCAATAGGCTGACTCTGTAAACCGCTTAGAGAAGGTTGGAAGCCCTGATAAGCGGTATGTAAATCAAATGCTCTTGCTATTGCTATTGATAGGATAAGATAGGGCTTATTCCCCATTGATTTTGCTTGTCATAAGGTTGCAAAAGATGATCATATAACACTGGGACACTGTAACCATCATAAATATGAGTCAGTTGTCAAGCATCTGAATTTTGGCCTCGACTCCATGGGGATTCTACAACAGCTGTGTGAAAAATGGTCATAAGTCACTTTTTCCAGTGCCATTTGTGGTTTTGAATGGTCACTAAATGAACTGTTGTAAGTTGAGGATTACCTGTTTTCAAGTTTGTTTCCAGGGTAGAACCAGTTAAAAAAAAACACCAGCATAGCTGTCAGAATTTGAAAAGGCATAGAATACTTGGAAAGGGGTGAACACCCAACTTTGGTACTTGATAGAAAACACTATAGATGCCAATTGATATTTTTGCCATGGCCACATAAGGTCTCTCTGGTCCTCATTCTTTTTTTTAAAAAAGTCCTTTATGATATTGGATGGTAGGCAGGAAAATATATGCACTGAGAAGAAGCTCGGTCATAAATTTACTTCATGTGATTCCAAAGACATCAGAATGGAAATGCACATAGTTATTGTGATTAGAAGCTCTGTGGAGGTCAGAAATGCAAAATTAAGAAAGAACCTTGGAGGTTTCTACAGAGCGTAATGATAAAAATATCATTGAAGCAGGTCTAACTCTTGGTGTTTGTTAACACATCAACAATACAGAAGTAATTTCTACTGCAATGTGTTTCTTGTTTGTTATGGATGCTTTTCACAACCTCCTCTTAAATTGAAATGACGGACAAAGGTTATATTGGATGTTAATGTTTTCTATTCAGAAGTGCAGACTGAAATTGAGATTGACACTTCTTTCCACACAATATTTACCTAATTGAATAATAACATAAATGCTGTACGAAATGTTCATATCTTTACATCATTTGGAATGGAAAAAGAAGGGAAAACAACGGTTCTAAGTAAGGATTATGAAGCCTCTTTCCTAACAGCCGCTGACTAAAAAGTAATTATGGTTCAGAGTTTCCTAATGAGGATTTGACAGCTAGTCAGACCACCCAGAAGAGCAAGGGGGCAATGGGTCCCACAGAGATGCATTTATTACAAAGAGCTTTTGTGATTTTGAAGGAAATGCAGCTTTACAAATTACAGCGTGCATCTCTGTGACATAAGCTGAAATGCCGTTTTGAACGGTTCTTCCTTCATATTTTTCAAAATGTCAAATTCCATAGATTTGGCCATAAATATTAATTCTCTTCTGGAGGGGTACTCTGGGCTACAAATAATTTTGTGTTAGACTAATTATAGTTTAATCCGTGACCATCCAATGAATATGATTGGTGCAAAACTGACAAAAGAAACTGTTCCTTCATACAGTTCCTAATTAATTTCTTGGACTGGCTTCTGTGAGATGAAATGGGCATTGGTTTGCATATTCATGAAGCAACGGTCTATCAGTGGATGGCCATGATGGATAAAGACAGATTTAAATACCACTCAAATACCAACAAAAGAACAGAATGACTTTTTAAAACCCTGTTGTAAAGGAAGCATGAAGTTGGTTGCTGCATGAAAAATATTTCTGTACCTCATAGGGTCCATGTACACTACCTTTGCCTTTCCGATGACTTAGACTACACTTACCACAATCCCTTTCCACAGATGGGGATTGATGGGCATTAAAGTTCAGAATATAAAGAAAACGTCTGATTGCCTACCCAACTTATTTTGTGTCTGTGCAACAATAGGCAATTAGATGGTTTGTTTATTTTCTTTATTGCCACATATGCACAGATTTTTGTGATATGGATTTGTTCTCCAGTCTAGCTTTCTTTAATGCCACAATCTTTAGTTTAATTCAAAATCACTGAATGTGTGTATGCTTCTGTCTGAATTTATCATTATTTGCCTATGTGTATGCTTACATGCCAAGTGATGCAGAGGCTGAGTGGCTAAGATGCTGAGCTTGTCGATCAGAACTTGTCGATCTAACTTGGCAGTTAGGAAGCATGGAAAAATGCAAGTAGAAAAGTAGGGACCACCTTTGGTGGGAAGGTAACAGCATTCCATGCACCTTTGGCATTTAGTCATGCCGGCCACATGACCACGGAGACGTCTTCGGATAGCGCTGGCTCTTTGGCTATAAAATGGAGATGAGCACTGTCCCCAGAGTTGGGAACGACTAGCACATATGTCCGAGGGGAACCTTTACCTTTATCCATACATGGGTGCCCATAGAACAAGAAGACTTTATTAATGATATAGTTAGAAAAAGAAATAGCAGTAGTACTGTATTACTATATTACAGCAATAACTGTAGTACTTTGGGACTACAGTTTCTATGAAGAGAACCAGTTTAATGGTTAGGCATTGGCTAAAAACTCGGAAGCCATGAGTTCTAGTCCCCCTTTAGACACAAAGCCAGGTGGATGACCTTGAGCCAGATGCACTTTTTGAGCCTTGGGAAGGAGGCAATGGCAAACCACATCTGAAATCTTGTCATCTAGTCCAGCAGTTACCAGGTTTCAGTAATAATTCAAAGGTTCTCTGTCTGTGTCTACATCTACTTCTGTGTAGACCTTGAACTTTAAGAAAACGCAAATAATGCAAGTGAAATAAAAACATGAATAAAATAGAATTCTTATTTCATGTTACCATGCTTATGGATAGCAAGGTGATTTCTCTCCAGTTTATATTCCATACTGTTTTATTTATTTATTGATGTAGTAATATTGACCCTTATGCCATTTTTGTTTACCAACCTATCTTATACCAATTTAACTTGAGAGGGGAAAGCAGAGATATAACAATCAGTTGTGATGAAATATGTTCATTGATTTGGAGGCCCTTGTTCATTGAGTAAGTACTGAAAATTCACCAATAAAAAGGACAGTAATGGAGAAATTGGCCTGCGTGCCAATTCTGGATTTTTTATCTAAAGCATGTCCACAATCACTCTATACCAGTGGTTCTCAACCTGTGGGTCGGGACCCCTTTGGGGGTTGAATGACCCTTTCACAGGGTCGCCTAAGACCATTAGAAAACACATATTTCAATACAAATACAGGTGTATGTGAAAATAATTTTATGGTTGGGGGTCACCACAACATGAGGAACTATATTAAAGGGTCACGGCATTAGGAAGGTTGAGACACACTGCTCTACACCTTACTGAAAAGAGCACAAGGAGCAGGTCACGAGTGCATAATCAACACCCTCCTTTTGGGGAACACTTGAAAAACACTCACATGGGTTTATTTAGTGAATGGCAAAGCATATATGGAACTACAGTGTATATTGATATTTCACCTAAAATAAAAGCACAGTAAAATAGGAATCTTATATGCGTTCACATGGAATACAGAAGAAATATTACAAAGACACACTGAAGACCTCCCTGAAGGGGCTTGATATAGACCACCGGGGAAATGCTGGCAGAAAAACCTCTCTGGTGTGTCTCATCCACAAGGGTTGTTAAACTTATAAATCCAGGCAGAATGATGAAACACAACATAAGCACAAGCTGTGCAAGACCAGAGCCGCTACCGCAATAACTGCAGTGGCTACAAATATCTGTCCATCATGTGCAAGAACAGCCCTGTTGTATATACACGTAAAGATAGACTAGGCAGCTGTTTCTAGAGAGGAGAGCATTGAAGAATAGTGATGGGGGTAAAAACCCCAAGATGGAGGACCAAGAGCAGAGCAAAGAGTAAAAGGGTGCAAGCCAGGTGAAGAGCCAGAAGCAAAGATGAAGATGAAGATGATGAAGAAGAAAAGCTAGGAAGTATATTGAAGTATAGTGAAGAAAGTTTAGCTCTCTGTCTCCTCCCACTTTATTTGAGCCAATGGCAAAGGTGATTATACAATATAGCATTACAGTATACATAGAAGCAGCCAATCCAGAGGCTGGGAAAGTAGCTCCGTTGTCCTGGTAACCAGAGAGATATTGAGGGGCCAGAGTAAGAAGGCCAGGTGGTACCATGAGATAAACACAGCGTTTCTCAAGATACTTTCTCATGGGAAAAAGATTAGGTCATAGGAACACTGGAAACCCCCTAGGCCTGTCAGCTCAGAGCCAATTCTGGTACTACAATATTCCTACACAGCCCATGCTCAAACTGGTTTGATCAGTCATCTCTGGACACGCCATAATGTGATAACAAGAATGGTGTTGAGATCTTCATTGACAACAATGGATGAAGAACCAGGCTTGTGTCCTCAGGAAGCTTAAAAAGCTTAAAAATCCCATCATGGGATTTTGAATGAAAAATGTTACATTTCCTTTTATATCAGTTATTTTTCTATAAATAAAACAAGGTTTGCAATTTGCATTGAAAAGTATTAGTGTCGATTCTACTGCCCCTTACATTAAAGGATCATTACCTACTTAATATATTTATGAAGATTCACTACAGGAACTTAAAAGTTAGGTTCATGTCTCAACGCAATTACTGTTATGCAGGAGAGGAGGGGAGGGGAGGGAAGGGAAGAAGGGGAATTTTACCTTGTTTTCAAGTTTCACTTAGAATAAAAATTTTCTTGGTTCACAAACCTTTAGAAACGTGTCATTGTCAATTTGGTGCCATTGAAATAAAAAAAATGGAAAATGGAAAAGTAGAGAGACAGAATCCTTGACAGACTGATAATAGAGGAACTGATGTACCTATAGTTTTTTTTGTTGTATTTTGTGCTGAAATTTAAAGTAGAAGGGTGCTGATAGCAGCATGTGTGCAAGAATTGCTTCAAACAAGTAAAAGTAGAGTGTTTTAAGTATCGGGCAGTAAAATATAACCTGGCTTGCAGATGAGAAGAGACTGTGTCCATCTATACCAAAACACACACGTGTCTATTCTCTTCCAAATGAAACAAGCTTAAGGAAAGGTCAGAAAGGGAAAATATAAAGCCAAATAAATCAAAACTGTGAAATAAGAAAAATGGAGTAAAGCTACACATAGTTTGTAGAAACTCCATTCACTGGATTTCTTTGTATTTTTCTATACTGGCTCCCATCAAATCCATAAACTGCGTTGTACATTGCTTTATTCCCTAAAGCTGCCACCTCAATCTCTCCCTTCCTTCTACTCTTTGTCTCGTTCTTCACATCTTTGTTCTGCAATTTGATTCTCAGTCATTTGACCTAAGTGACCAAATTATGACACTTCTTTTGTACTGACAACTCGCTTCTATATTTAGTTCACATTCAGCTCCTGTTTGTTAGAAGATTAATATATGTTCTAATATTTTTTCATGTACTACTTATACTTTCTCTGCTTGCAATAATTCTGTTTTCTTTCCTTTTTACCCAAGTTTCATTCTTGACTTTGCTAAAATAGAGTCTGTCTCACCTTCCAGACTTCCTTGTAGACTTAACTTCATCGTTATAAATCCATTCAATCGTGTTTAAAAATGCATATTAATTCTTTTTCTTTCATATGCATGAAACATTTAAACCACGTATTTAAGGTGATGCATGAAACCAGCAGTGTCTGTATCTTGCACTAAGATCATTCACTCATACGTACTGGAATTTAGATCAGGGGAGGCAATCTGAAGGTGTTCTGTTCATCTGTTGTGGCTTGGAAGTGTGCTGCAGATCTAGCAGCTGATTCCAACTCCGAGAGAGACCTGGAGTCAGAGTTGGATGGAGGGGAGGAACTGGTTGCTGAGACTGTGCCTGTGGCTGGGCCATCCACTAGTTATCAGGAGCCTTCAGCTTCTGATAGCAGTGGACTGGAGGCCCTGATTAATGCAAGGACACACAGGCCCATGAGAAGGCAGCAGCAACCGAAGAGATGAAGCCAAGCCACAGCTGACCGGTAGTCGGCCACACCCCATGGGAGTTAAAAGGGGTGTCGTTGGAAACAGACTTCCGCAGAGAACAACTGAGTGATTTGGAGTGTCGAGGATTGTGTCTGGTTCTGTCATGATTTGCCTTGTTTCCTAGTATTCCTATCTGAGTATTCAGTTTTACCAACTAGTCTCTGCGTTTCTGAGTTTTGGACTGTGGACTAATTAGCATGAGTGATTATCTCTTATCTGGACAATTGGCATTTTGCCCTGAAAAGTGTGGAGGCTTGTCAGAGGCTTCTGGCAAGTTGGGAACGTTCAAACTATTTCAACAACAAGAATTGGGGGTTTTGACAATAAAAGACTCCGTTCTTAAGAAATAGTCTTGATCTGTGCATTTCGGGCATGGAACAAAACATCATCTCTCTTCACTGATAGTATGTTAAGCATTGTTTTCAGTACAGAAGTCCTTGATTTGCAACAGATTGTTTAGTGACTGTTCGAAGTTAAACAGCACTGAAGAAAGTGACATAACCCGTTTTTCACACTTATGGCCGTTACAACATCTCTGGGTCATGTAATCAAAATTGGGATGTTTGGCAGGTGACTTGTGTTTATGATGGTTGCAGTGTTCCTGGGGTCATGTGATCCCCTTTGTGACCTTCTGACAAGCGAAGTCAATGGGGAAGCCATATTTAGTTAACAACCCTGCTATTAATTTAACAAGCATAGTGATTCACTTAACAATTGTGGCAAGAAAAGGTGTAAAATGGGGCAAAACTCCCTTAACAACCATCTCGCTTGGCAACAGAAATGTTGGGCTCAATTGTGGTCATAAATCGAGGACTACCTCGATGTGTTACAGTTGAGTTTTTTTCAATACAAAAGTTTATTATTTGAAAACTATATATACAAAATTAAAAAGACAAAATCAAAAATCACATCTGGATCCCATTGTCCCACTCATCTTTTCCTATGATCTCCTGCTTCCAATAAAGTTGAAATCACGTTGTACTGACTCAAACTTCATTTAATTACAGTAATAAGGGGAACGAATGGGCACCAAACAAGAGGAAAGAAAAGGGACATCCATCCCATCCAGGATCAAGTCAGTTCTGGGGAAACCGAAACCACCCGATCAACTTCCTTCCACGTGGTCGAACTCATGCCCCTGCTTC
>JANHFR010010354.1:29239-47320 GCA_032468015.1 Mimophis mahfalensis | reverse complement strand
GACTCGAGTATAAGCCGAGGGTGACTTTTTCAGCACATTTTGGGTGCTGAAAAACTAGGCTTATACTCGAGTATATAAGTACGTAAGATTTAGCATAACTGAAAAACCATTGTGACCAATTTCACAATTCCTAAACGTCAACAAGCAAGCATACCAAAGAAGAAATTTCCTGACAGAACAATTAATCAGTGGAACAACTTGCCTCCAGAAGTTGTGAATGCTGCAACACTGAAAGTTTTTAAGAAGAGATTGGACAAACATTTGTCTGAAATGGTAAAGGGTTTCCTGCTTAAGGAGGTGGGGTGGACTAGAAGACCTCCAAGGTCCCTTCCAACTCTGTTATTCTATTCTGTTCTGTTTCTAAAAAAACATGCACTTTTTAACATGGTGAGAACTTAAAGCCACCCCTTGTGTAATCGTTCAGTGTCTTGAACTCTAAGATGACGTTGCTTAAAAGTCTGTAATACAGTATAAACCTGAGGGCAACTGAGGACTCTCCAATTGCTTCTTTATGTTCTGTACTCCTTCCTTGCTTTTTTATTTGGTGACAACGCATGACAACTATTCTAAGAAAGGAGATCTCTCCCACATTCCATAACAGCTACACACCCACAAGTTCACGTAATTCAATATGTGCCTACTGCGGAAACAATCTTGAAAAAAAAAAAAAGGATTCATACATGTGCGATTGCACCACCTTATCCGTCTATATATTCTTCTACAACTTAATAGCAGGGTAGAGACTTGCAATATGATGTATTGGAACATTCTGGAAAGAGCAAGATTAATTTTTTATGTGTTGCCAAAATCTAGCAAAAAGAAAAGTCATTGCTTTGTGGGCATTACTAAACTGGAGCAGAATGAGAGATCTCCAGGATTATGTCTGTTAACCTAATTATAATAGGTGTATAAGTTAATATGATATTTTGGAGCAGCATACCACCTCAGTTCTTTCAAAATGAAAAAAAAAAAAGTTATTGAAAAAACCAAGAATGTGCTGTATGCTAAAGGAACCAAAGATATAGTAATATAGTAGAAATATGGTACAGAAATTTTGATCAGCACCTCAATGCAGTGGGAAAAAAATACAGATCCATTTTTTCTCAGGACAGTAAGTATGTGATCATAATGTCCTGAAATTCTACACATCCCCTGGCAACTATATGAGTACACAATCTGAATCAAAAAATTATACTGAAGTATACTTAATTTAGCTTTCTTCCCTCACAGTTCCTTGGTCTCAATTCCACACACATAAGCTGCTACCAACAAAGGAATGATATCTTTATTTACCCTTTTCTAGATTAATTAGAGCTTCAGGGAAATATGGCCACTTGCATCTGGGAAATGACAGAGAAAAGGAATTATAAATCCCTTTCTGTTTTTACAACTGGATGCAAGTGCTTTGAAATTAAAAGACCTAGAGGCACTTAGTTGCATAATACCGTATCAAGATTTTATCTAGTTATAGCACAAACCAAATTATTTTACTGAAGTTTAACTGATGTCTTTCCACCAAGATTTACTGGCAAAACATGTTTCCTATCTGTCAGCAGTGGATTAGTTATTAGATTAGGATACTTTTGTTAGCATTAACAATATAATCTATTTATTAGTGGCAGAATCCAATTTTTAATAATAAAATTGGTAGATGAAAATGGATTTGAACATAGCAATGGCATTAAGAATATGGCTACCTTCCTTAATCATTATCTACTTCTCTTTCCTTGCTGACATGAAGACGAGATAGGAAGCCTTACTTTCAATTTCAAATAACTTGCAACTTCCTTCCTGTTAGTACTTATTAGAGCAGGCGTGTCCAGCCTTTTGGCTCCCTGGGCCACACTGAGCGAAGGGGTATTGTTTTGGCTGTGTATAAAATATATATAATTTAATGTATATAAATGCACATAATATTGTTAAAAGTTTTGGAACTTATGGGGATGCTGTCTAGGGCCATATTTGGCCTATCAGCCACAGATTACACACCTGCATTACAACATTAAGATGTAGTTTATTAATGAAAGCATAAAGACAGCATGTGAAACATTTATTCTTATAAATTTCTGAGGAAAAAAGGTTCTGTCAGTCATAATTCTGACAGAAGAACAGCAAACAAATCTCTGTATTCTTCTATATTATTTAAAAATAATAATACAAGAGCTTTCTTGCTTATACATATGAGAATCACAAATCTAAGCAATCAATAATTTAAACCAAAGCCTGGATATATATATTTCAAAACTGTAAAACCGCTGTTTAGCACAAACGACTTTAAAACTTGCATTTAAGCAAGCAAAATTGTTCATGTCTGCTCCTGTATTGGACCTACTGCAATCTCCTTCTTTTCTGGACTGATATACTACTACTTGTTGGGATCTCTTTTAGAAGAAGACAAAGATCAACCAGAGTACCTATTACTATCCTTCTGCTAAGGAGGGTTTTTTTGCATTCAATTTATATCACAGGGTGCTTCTTGAGGTAAGATGATGGGAGTTCAGTAAAATGAACCTTAAAAGGAGGTTAAGTATATAAGAAATATAACGCTATAAGAACCCTCTCGAGATACAGAATGATTTAGTATCTTTGTTTTGTTCTGGATCATGGAAGGCTTTGTGTGTCTGTAGTAACTGGGTTTTTTTTTTAAACTTTTTTTACTTACTTTTACTTTCAGGATCCATAGTTGAGTGGAACTATGGAAAACTTTAACAGAAGAGACTGTATATATGTAGTCCTTGACTTACAGGAGTTTGTTTAGTGACCGTTCAAAGTTACAATTCACTGAAATATCACTAGTCACTCTTGCCTAGGAAGAGCCTATTGTACCAAACACATTCACTGTTTCGTTCACTTTTTTAAAAATTTTTTGTGGGCTTGCAAAAAGTAGGGACTCCAAAATCCATAACCCAGAACAAGGAAGATATAGTCAACTGTGATTTCAGATACCAACGAGAGGATGACCTAACTTTCCTCATACCTTTTTGGTTTAAAATCTACAGTTTATCTCAAATGACTAGAAAATCAATGAATTGTTTTAGGAAAGAGAAGAACACTTGTGGCTCATAAGCACAAAACTTATGACCTTTGAAGTATCCCCATGATCATGGGATTAAAATTCAGATGCGTGGCAACCGGTTCACATTTATGACCACTGCTGTATGCCCAAGGTCACCTGATCCCCTTTTGCAACCTGCTGACAAGCAAACTCAATGGGGAAGCCAGATTTACTTCACAACCAGGTTACTAACTTATCCACTGCGGTGATTCAATTTACAACTGAGGCAAGAGAGATTGTAAAATGAAGCAAAACTCGCTTCACAAATGTCTCACTTAACAGAAATTTTGGGCTCAATTGTGGTCGTAAGTTGAGGGCTACCAGTATGCACTTATGTTGTGCCTTGCTGGGAAGATACAAAATAAAAGTATTCTTTGGCAAATTATCACAGTGGATGGTTTTCAGTCCCTCGTAGACGGAGTTACTAAAAAAAAAAATGTTCTCAAGAGAATGGTGGGAGGATTTGGTCTTCTGGATAAATTAATTAAAAATCACCAATGGATCAATGTACACATTTGATGCTGTTTATTTTCTTACTTAAATAAAATGATTATTGTTCTTCGGTTAGAACACTGCTTTGAATCTTCTTAGTGTCTTGCTTAAGAAAATACAATCAGTAAAGAAAGTATTCATCATTATTTGTCTTGAAATAAAGCTGAAAAACAGTGACTTGGCAATGATGTCCCAACAAACCTCATGCCAATGTCTCAATTGGTATCAATGTCTCAGCCAACTTACACAGCCTTGCCAGGTTGGGGATCAAAATAATAATTTGCAGCAATTCAAGCATACAAACAGATGACTCAGAACTTTTATAAACAAGAAACAGAGAATGCTGAGTTACCTGCAATAACAACAAAAGCAATTGTCCCGCCCCTGCCAGCCACAATGGGCACAGCAAATATTTTCTGTTCTGACATTTCAAGTTGCTGGTTTGAACAATGAAAACTAAGGACGAGTAAAATGATTTATGGGGTTAATCATCATGTACTACCAGGTTCTGGGGTGCAAAATTTCTCTAATTCTGATGAGTACCTAGCAGTTTTAACATAGAAAAGAATGTTAAAATGTGCGCTTTATTTGAAGAGTCCACCATTCTTTGCAAGGGCATTTGAAGCAGGCATTCAATACATTTCCTGCCTTAGCATTGGATAAATCCAATGCCGCGCAGATGTGTTGGACAATGCACTGTGGTTGTTTTAAATGCACAACAAAAGGAAGGTGGCTTTAGATCCTAATGAACTAGTTAGAATCACCTTCCATAAAATAGTTATCATAGTCTCCAGTTACCCGTCCTTTGCTTCTCTTGAGGAAAGATTATTGATCTCACATTCAAGATCTCTACGCCAGAACAGACTTACCGTTCCTAACTTAACAGATAGAGCTGACTAAATCTGTAACCATGAAATCAGACAGTGCGCCTTTCACAGTCAAGACAGCTTTTGAAGAAAATGTAAATCGTATTATGCATCAGGCTACCTACATAAAGACCTTAACGGACTTTAATGCTTTACTGGACCTACAGCTTTCTATACCCCTGTTAGGTAAAAGGCATGCAAGATTATGATTCCTCCTGTTCTGATCATCAGATAGTTTTCTGTCTTGATTTTGTCCTCTATGTCTGATTTATCTGCATTGCTTTTCTACTAAAGTCCGGCTGACTTATTCCAACAGACTCTGATATGCTCTGGGCCTGCGTACCACTGAGATTGGCAGTTCGGTGGTTTGATTCCTGTGAATGAATAAACTTTGTAGGGACAAGAAAGGAGCCTCCCCTGATTGACTACTGGCATTCAGGCGGGTTACACGGGTAACAATAACACCACCCCAAAAAAATTCCTTTCATAGAGGGTGACAGCTCCCTCAGTGACCCTAGCTAACACATGCCACACGCTAAATAAAATAAATGCCACATCTACCAACTCCAGCGTTCTCTGTAAGCCTCATAGAACAACAGAATATTCAACAATCAGGTTAACTAGAAAAATTAGAAGGAGATAATACTTGTAACAGTCCTTGTAACAAAAGTTCTTAGAAATTATACATTTTCGGAGTTTTGACTGGTGAGGTTTAATATTATTATTTATTTATTTTAAAAAGCTTGACTTTAACTTGAGGGTAACTGAAAAAAAAACCCTCCAATTTTAAATTACCCTGCATTGTATTTTTTTTATTTATTTTTATACAAGTATTTTATGCAAACCTTTCAAAAATGCAAGCTGACAAAATCAACCAATTTGTATACAAGAAAGAAATAACAAGTGGCCATTTTTAAAGTCTCCCTATATACTATTTAGGAAGGGAAAACACCTTTCTTTTGTCCCAACAAAAGAATCACATTTGCAAAAGGCTTTTCACTTTATCTTGAGACTACAGTCCTGTGGTATTTAATTACCCTGTCAAGAGCACTAAATGGTTTGGCACCAAGCCCTTTCACTCAATCTCTGCTGATTGATAGCATCAATAAAACTCACTCACTTTAATTAAACTTCCAAATAGGATCTCATTTTGCCACTTGCTAGGATCAATGTTCTATGATATGGAAAGAACAGAACACAAAGGTTGTGAAGGTGCTTCTTCCTCACCTTCACACTTCATTTCCTTCTGATATTCTAAAGGGGTTTTATACAATACATACATATTTTACCGTTCTCTTGACACATTCACTAATAAAAAAAATCACCACTGAAAACTCTCACCTACCTATGATTATGTGACACATGTGAACACACATGTGCACACATGCAAATAGTATTATTTTCTTGCAAAGCTATCCTATCTGTCCTGGTGATCGTTCTATTTTCAGCAATTAACTCGTTGAAAAAGGGATGTGTACATTTAAAAATTTATAATATAGAATTCTCTTCAACAGGATATGAAATCGGCATATTTATTTTAAAAGAATTGTTGTGAGTGCTAGTAAAATAGAGTGCATCATGTTGAATTAAGTCATGATATGATTTTTACCATTTTTAGGCATGCACTGTACTGTATTGCATTTGTCACTATATTTAATTTTCCTTAAAATGAACTCCACGTTTTAGAGAATTAGCTCCCAAAGAGGCAAATAACTCTGATCATTGTGTGCCTCTTCCATAATGAAAATTACTGCAATGAGAACCCAACAAGATAATTTTTTGATCTTTGGATTAGAGGGAGTGGGATGAACTTTTCAAATTCCTCTTACTCACTGCTTCATGAGAATTCATTTATAACTTTTAAATACCAGGAAGTGGGAAGAAAGCCTACTTAATTAATTTGATTAAAAATAACCATATTACTCTGACAGGTAACAATCTTACATAAACATTAATGGTGGTCAGTTCTAAAATAAAACTTTGAAAACAATTATCTGAAAAGCCTTAGTCCTATACAAACCTAACCTGCTTTAAAGATTCAGGCAGGAATGGATACTTTACGGCCCTTAGACTAATTTTAAAAGTTCCCTGCAAGAAATCAGCTCAAGGTTTTGCCAAGAGCCATTTCTTTCTTCCCTGGAACTTGCTGCCTGAGCGTTCGAGATGGAGAGAGCAAGAACAAGAAAAACTATCTGAAAAGGAAACAGGCATATACACCCATTCCTTACATAAATTCCATCCACCACATGCTTCCCTGCTGATTGTGCTTGTCAAAAGGTTGCAAAAAAGGTGGTTGTAAGACCCAGGGACATAGCAATGGTCACTAAGCAGGAACCAGTTGCCAATCATGTGGATTTTGATCACACTGATCATGGGGATGCTACAAAGATCGTGTGAAAAATGGCCATAAGTCACTTTTTCCCAGTGTCATTGTAAGTTTGAATGGTCACTAAATGAAGTGTTGTAAGTCGAGGACTATCTGAACTTGCATCTGATGTTTCCCCAATATATCACTGTTCCCTCTTGTTTAGGTGAAGAACCTATTATACCAACCAAATTCATTGTTTCATTCAATCTCTTAAAAAAAATGTGCAAAAACCAGGGACTCCAAAATCCAGATTTGTTAACCCAGGAGAAGGAAGATATAGCCAGCTGTGATTTCAGATACCAATGAGAGGATAATCTAACTTTCCCCATACCTTTTTCGCTTAAAATCTACAGTGTATCTCAAAGGACAAGAAAATCAGTGTATTATTTTAAGAAAGCAGAGAACAATTATGGCTCATAGGCTAGAAGTCTCCCCAAGCACCCCATTTGTCACCTCCAACCTCTCTCACTGCAACAAGCACATTTCAATGACTGCTCCAAAGACATAATCAGCTGTGCCTCCTGCAGCCCTCAGGCAAGCAAAAAATGAATTTATTTAGAATTCTTCTGTCTATGAAAAACCATGAGACAATGCACAAGGGAATTCAAAGAAGGGAAATTCAGCTGCTGGGAACATTTCTCAGGGAAAGTCTTAAATATAGTGCTTTGTATTTTATATTATTGTCAATATTAATACAGTATCACATAACTTGATAGATACTGGGATTTACTTTTGATATGGTTGCAAATAGACGCAAACTGCCTGTATAAGCTCCAGCAAACGAAGGCCATAACTTATGAACGGATTATAATTAGTTCCCAAACTATATAGCTTCTAGAAATATATAGGACAGGTTACTCAAGCTATCTTATTCTAGCATTAATTTTACTCTCAAAGGTTTACATACTTTTATAGTTTTGGTTTGAAGTCTCAATCCATTCAGAGTATTGATTGCCTTTTCAGCATCCTTAGGGTCAATGTAATTCACAAATCCATATCCCAAACTCTGTCCTGGAGATTAAGAAAAGATAAGAAAGAAAAAAAAAGTTACAGGAGTACATAAAGAACTCACATTTGCATTTCAATTTAATAAAAACTATTTAATACGAGAAAAAACTCAAACAGTTTGAGTAGCACACTCACTGAAACACAAAAAACAAAAACACATTTAAAAGATAAATATGCTATAATCTTATATCTAACAATTAGTAAGCAAGTTTATGAACAAGTTGAGATATTGCTTGTATTTCTATTCTTTATTCTTCCAATTCATCCAAAATCCATAATTTGCTGAAGCTATCAACAAACCAAGAGGAGGACTGAAAATGACAAAAAGAGAATACTAGTTCACCTTCTGCCCATAACAAGACTCAGAGGGGTCTCTGACAACTCGTCACAAGCAACTCGCTGCGGCCAACTCACCACAGCCAACTTCTTGCCATGGTCAATTTGCCCCAAGACAAATCTCCATGGCCAACTCACCATGGGACAAGAGTTACACTAATATCAAAGAAATGGTGGAATAGAATAATTAAAGAATGGCTGCAAAAGGAGGGACCAGATGAAATGTGAATGACGTAAGTTTTTATTTATTTTAAATAATTGAAGCGAATTGTTAAATTGTCCCGCAGTGAAGTGTCCTCCCCCGGGTGAGTTGGCCATGGTGGGTTATCTCGCAGTGAGATGGCCAAGGAGAGCTGGCCACAGACAGTTGGCTGTGGCAAGTTGCCCCATTCTGATTTTGAGGACTAAGGGCCCTTACAGCCATAGAAAAACAAATCAGGGGTATAGCCAGTATCTTAATGTTGTGAGTAACGAATCACAATCCATTAGAAAAGGCAGATAAAATATTTCAGTAGCAAGAATCATCAAACCTTTTCAGGTAGTGGGCCATATCATATTATTTATTTTGTTTGCTGTATAGCATAGACCCAAAAAGTCAGGGTAAATTTTTTAAAAAGCTGCTTGAAACTAATTCGGCAAAGAACAACAATCACAAAGCAATCACACTTCAAAGTCAGCATGTACGGCAAAAATTGCTACTCTATAGAGATCAAATCTAACGTCTTCTGCAATGGCTGAAGTTGAATTGCAATCAAAATCTCACTATTTTTCACATGGATCACTTAGTAGGAAAGTCATTCTTAAAATTACATGATTTTACCTAATTTCATAGGGACAAAGTAACAACTTTAAAAATGTTTTAATTTAAAAATGCCCAGAATTTCACGGGATAGCAGGTGAATATGTTGAGTAAACTAGATTCCTCTCAAGTATTGGCCCTTTAAAAATAAAACTAACATGTAATTGCATTGATAGCTCTGAGAAATTCTGCAAGTTGTGAACTTACAAAGCATCCCATTCCTTTCCCACCTCCTGAGAGAATATATTAGTCATATTTGTCTCCGTGAAAAAGGAAAAGTACCAGGACTGAAAAGCTGCAGAAATTACTGAAACAAGGCTATTTCCATATCATGAAGTTTGATAAAACATATGGTTTTTAGATTTGCATTCTACATTTCCAACAAATGGTGGCAGACAAGAATAATACACTTAAATATAAATCAAAGGCAGAGTAAACTAAAGCTAGCTAAGGGAAGATTCATGAAAGAAAACCCAGTCAAATAAGCCCAGCTACAAAAAAATTGCATTATATTTCTGCATCACCTTAGGAAGCAAAGAGCTACTCTGAGCATCACTGCATTGTCTAGCTACTTAGGCCTCTTCTACAAAGGATTCATCTACTCCTACTCAATGTTTTTAGATGTTTAGTGAGGAATATATAAACCAAAAAAGAAAAAAAAAATCTCAGAAAATGACAAAGCCTGGGCAGAACTTAATGGGGACATTTTTGCTAAACTAAAACCCACTGTTTGAATAAAATAGTTATCTAGGGAAGTTGTTGTCTGTTATATCCTTTTAAATAATCCCTGCTAATCAGGTGCAGTTTTCTAAATAACCTATGAAAACATTTTCACACATAAGAGAATGCTAACACATAATATGTTAGAGTTTTCGAAGTCTTTCTGATCAGGAAACTTTCAGATGCGTGAACTCAACTTTCAATTTTCTCCATAATGGAAAATTACAGACCCAAGCACAAGCAAACTGTTAAATAATATTATCAGAAACCTGTAATTTCATTACTTTTTGGCTCTATTTTGAATCCTCCTCCCTCCCGCCTTTTAAAGGATAATACTAAAGGATTTAACAAAACGGATTATAGTCAATGAAACCTCATAATAAATAAGCTAATCTTTAAAGGATCAGAGGATCTCTACTTTAGCACGATATACTACTATTCTCACTGCTGTGGAAGCTTTTTATAAGCAGACAAAGTTAAGATATATGTGATTTACATCTATACGTGAAAAAAAGATGGCACAATATGTAAATAAGATGCAAGAACGATGCATAGAAACCAGAAACAAAAGCTATAATCTAAAAAATAGCCAGCATATGCATTGTTTAATGATAAGTAATAATAGCAAAGATATAATATCCAAGAAAATAGGAGATGTTGTAGGCAGAATTCAATTAAGGAAACAACAATGCAAGAATACAATCCATAATACAAGCTCTAGGCAGACATCAAAGCATTAAAACAAGGAAGCTGTTGATGCACCAAGGTATCAGTGACACTGGAGGTTCTTGAAAGAATAAAATATTGGGCCCTTGTACTCCAGGATTTCATTACTCTCATGATTCAACCTTGGAAGATCAACAAGGGGCAGATATTTTAGAAGTGAGTCAATTTTTGTGTGAACTGAACACATGCCATATAACTGAAACAGAGCAAAATTAGCACTACGCTGACAGAAAACTGATATATTCTCCTCAGCAGCTGGCTTGCTAAGTTCCTCAAGAATCTATACAAGTAGAAAAACCTCAAATAACTACTTCAACAGCTTGCTACAAGCAAAGTGGAAACAGAAATGATTTAATAATTTACTAAACAGGATTTACATCCTGCCCCAAATCATGGTAAAGGAACCCTCTACACCCATTTAGGTATTCCAGCTAAACTAGTCCTCAACTTACAACCATAATTGAACCCAACATTGCTGTTGCTAAGCAAGACAGTTGTTAAGTGGATTTTGCCCCATTTTATGAACTGTCTTGACACAGTTGGTAAGTGAATCACTGCAGCTGTTAAGTTAGTACCACGGTTGTTAAGTGAATCTGGCTTCCCCATTGACTTTGCTTGTCAGAAGGTTGCAAAAGGGATTACATGACCCCGGGACACAGCATTTGTCATAAATGTGAGTCAGCTGTCAAACATCTGAATTGTGACTACGTGACCATGGAGATGTTGCAACAGTTGCAAGTGTGAAAAACAGTTCTGTCACTTTTTTTCAGTGCCATTGTAACTTCGTACAGTCACTAAATGAACTGCAAGAACTATTTGTACATTTTACACAGGGAGGCTTATTTATTTATTATTCAGGCTGAAAATAAAGATGCAGGACAAGTAGTATAACAGGGGTGTCAAACTCTATTTCATTGAGGGCAGCATCAGGGTTGTGTTTAATCTCAGGAGACTGGGGTGGGCATGGCCAAGGTGGGTATGGCCAACTTACTGTTACTCCTGGTGGTGGCCCAAGTGCTCTGCCAGTAAAGCTCCGTTCTGGCTGTGACTGCCTCCTGCAACCCACTGTCAGCGAAAAAGGGGCTTGCAAGGGCCACACACAGCTCCAAGCTCCCTTTTTGCTGGCAGAGACACCGTGGGCGAGATCTAAGCACCCTGGAGGCATGATCCAGCCCGCTGGCTTTGAGTTTGACACCTCTGTAGTATAGGATACACAGATAGAGTGTTCTGACTCAGCCTTAGCAGAACTTCTGGCCCCGAAAAACCCCTTAATATTTAGCTATTGTGATTTACTGTCATTCACACAATGAAAAGTCCAGCAATAATCCGTTCAAGGGTTAACTGAAGTACAGACCTTATCAGTTCCTTAGGATAATTGCCAAGCTGGGAGCTTCCAACCGCAAAGCTGTAAATTAAATTCCAGCAAGCAATCTCTGAGCCACGAACCACAATGAGCAAATATTACAATAGAAATCCAAATGGTTGTCTCCCACAACCACCACTTCCCTTTTCCTTCTATTTATTGCCCAGCCAGGGAGGGGCCATTCAGTGTCCACATGTGCCTTGCTTCACGAGTTGACCCCTGGTCTTCAGTTGTTCCCTTCTCCTAACAGCTCTACGCATTCGTGTATCAGGAACAGGCCCAAGCTGTTCTTCCTCCCCACTGGCTTTTGGAACTGACACCCACTTATCTCAGCCTCTGACAGCAGCTGCCTCTCTGGTGGTTGGGAAATGTCAGATGGCCCTAGCTCTGTCTCTGCTTCCGACACAGAGCATCCATCAGAGCCATCCCCAGACTTCAGAACTGGCCCAAGTTCCTCCCCAACCTCCTCATTGTCCGAATCTGCTGCTAGCTCCACTTGCACAGCTCTAGACGGTTTTGCTTTTCAGCAGGGAAATATTTGAACACATTAAAGAAAGCGTATGATAAAATAAATAGGCTTGAGTTGCAAAATGTCTTACATTGATATGGGGTTTCTGGATGCAAGAAGAACATTTGTGAGAATACATATCATGTTTAGCCAATGGTTTGATTCTGAGCAGGAAATTAGATAAGAATGTAGGATAATCTCCTCAGTTCGTTAATGCATTTTTGTTTACACCAGGGGAATCAAACTCAAGGACTGTGGGCCGGATCTGGTCTGTGGAGGTGCTTAGATCTGGCTCAGGGGGCCACCTTGGAAATGGCAAAGGACTCGCCCACAGTGCTTCTACCAATGAAAACGGGGCTTGGGAGTTCCGTTTTCGCTGGCAAACGGCTGCAGGAGGCCATTGCAATCAAAAACGGAGCCCAAAAACAGTTCTCCCTGGTCTTGCCTTCCTCCACTGGAGACAATGGATCTCCCAGCCTTGGTCGAGCAACCACAGGTGATGTCAAGCTGACCATACCCAACCTGGCCACACCCACCCTGGTCATTCCCACCTCCCTCCCTAAGGTCAAACACAACCCTGATGCAGCTCTCAGTGAAATTGAGTTTGCACCCCTGCCCTGGTTTACACAGAATGAGGATCATGTTGCAAACAAATGTACAAAGGAAGAATGACTAGGCTGAAAGGAACGGGAAGATGGAGACAATTTTAAGTGGATGAAAATAATGGATTTTCAAAAATATGCCTGTGAAATCTTTTAAAGAACAAAGCCAATAGATGAAGAAAGGTATGGATATGGTAAAAATAATGGTGAGCTAAAAAAAACAACAAAAAAAACACAAAACCACAATCCCATACAAAAATATCTTTTTGTATCTTTCTGATTTGGTAACCATGTAAGTCTGATAAATAGACACTGAGAAATACACTAAAAGGTATAAATTAGTTTTAGCTGTACTTTATTCTCTCCCACTCTCTGTCTCATGCTTTTAATTTCATTTCTATTTCTTACACTTTTTCTGTGCTTTGCACGATATTGCTTACTCTGAAAAGGAGCAGAATGGCGGTTATGTAAGTATGTCCAATCATTAAAAAAAGAGAGGTATACAGATTTAAAAATCAGAACATTAAACATAATCCAAAGCAAATACCCAATAGATTCATCTACCTAACTTTAATCTAATCTACTTTAGATTAAAGCCTAGAACAGGCAAACCCTAGCCCACTTTATAAGGAAAGACATTGGTCTGTTACCATTCCTGAATTGTTCTTTTCTCTAAATAACACTGTCTCAAACCACAGAGGAACAAGCCCTCAGCTGACCATGGTAAAGGATGGACTTGTTCATGAAACCCAAAGCATAGTTCTCCTGTCTGTCTGTATCTAACTGGAAAGCTGCTCCAGAGAGCTGGAGAAATATGAATGAGGCAAAGTATAAGGTTACTAAATGAAACAGATAACAGAAGTATGGGACCTTGGAGGAAAATGATTTCTTCATCCTGTCTAGACTAGACGGCCAGGCCCTCCCATAAAATGTTTTATATAGATCAAAGTAACCTTTATAGTAACGTAGCCACCATATCAGAAGACCAAGGTGGACCTCTGATGACCCTTTGGAAAGGAAGACAACGTTCCAAGAGTTGACACAAAACATTGGCAAGACTGAAACATTAGTTACATATCACCCACCAATCTGAGTATGAAATGCCATTTGTCATCTTATGTCAATTAATAAGACAAATAAAATAGCAATGTGGCACAGATGCAGTTTCATCAACTTCTGATATCCTGAGTAAAATCTACCATCTCTATAAAGATGATACATACAAGGGCTTCCAAGAGAGACCACCCCTTATTACCTGCTCAGAAATATCCTAGTTGTTTTTCATCAAATATATAATTTTCTTGATACCAACCTAACTGCTTGCATTATTATTTTGGCCTTCAAGGTGCAGTGTTTATTGTATTATTCAATCTCATGGTTCATCAAGATCATCTCTATCTTTCCTAATATGCAGCACATTAAAAATAGATTCGTCTATTTCACATTGACCAACCAATACTGTCAGGGAAGGAGATTATTAGCACTTCCCTTGATTAAGCTTCTATAGATACTATCGCTTAAATACAGCATCACTGATGAACAGTCTTGACTTTGCGATAACTACCGGTAGCTTAGTTTGTATAAATATCATTTGCTTACATACATTATTCAGCAAGGTGGCTTTCATATCAGTTAAACAAAGTATGATAGACAATAAAAATAAAGGTTAAAACATGGGTATTATACACAATAGAACCTATTCCTAGAGAGTTAGGGTAATGAGATTTACAGCTACGAGCTCTAGCTGTGATCAAGTGTTATATAATAATGAAAGCTCAAAGGCCATTATGCCTACTAGCTAAAAATTGTGACAGGAAATAGCTACTAAATTTCAGGGGATTTAGTAATTTTGAAGTGACAGTCCAAAGATCAGTTTATATTGCAACTGTATAAAATACTGGTGCTAAAGATCAAACCAATCTCTTAATCATATATATAACATTACCAGCACCAAATTTAAAACAGAAACGGCTGCCACAGCCGTCCACGTATGAGCCTGAAGATGGTAAATGAGATTTTACCAAAACGTTGCTACAACTTTAAAAGCACAACTATGAAGACGTGGGAAAATACCCGAACAAAGCATAATGCCATATGTATGTATATGTATATATATATCTCCCCATCTCACAAAACGTATGAATTTGGGTTGTCTGCAACAAAATTAAAAAACAATAGTTAGCAAATTATAGGAGGTGAGTAGGCAGAGCTGGGGACAGAATTAAGTGTGTCATCAGTTTAGAGTTGTTGCATTCATACAAACCTTATTTGGTGCCAATTTAATCCTGAACTTTAGTTGACTAGATACTTATGTATAGGCTTTATCAATAAATCTTTTGAATAGCAACTTAAACTATGATCCTTCATGCCTGACACAAATACCAATAATTGTAATTATTAAAAAAAACACTATAAAAACACAGCTAAATGATTAATTAGGCAAAGAGATGTTAATAATATTGGAATCTTATTTTTGGGCAGCATCCTAATGTTTAGGAAATTACACAGAACTGTTTACATTGTCCAACCCAGTGAAAAGTTATCAACCTCAGAGCCCCACAACCCCTGGGTCTGTGGCCCAATGGGAACCAGGCCATGCAAACAGTGAGGGCATGTGCAAAGATTTATTTAGGCATGCACGGAATTAGATTGAGCACACAAGCCCACCACCTCCCCACCTGCTGGTCTGCGTAGTCAAAAAGGTTGGGGACCGCTGGTCTAGATAAAATGGACACAAGCATCCCCACATTAAGAGAAAAAGTGAATTAATGTCATTAACAGTTCCTTGCTCAGCATAGCAGCAGACCTTACAGCTATTCCTACAAGCTAAATTCAAATTAAAAAATACATAAGGTCATACTGAAGTCACTGTTATGATGTAGTTCAAATATTCCTGAAGGGGTTTTAGAAAATTGCCAAGGCCTAAAAATCAACCTTGGCAATGACAGGCAAATGCCATTAGTAAAAACCAATTTTTATAATGTCAGATTAGTTTACAAAGGAGTGTAACAACCCAGGAAGGAAAAAAAAATATGATGAATTCAGTTGATTAAAAAAATGCAGGACATGTAATCTACAAAGCACTAAGTAAATTACAAGCAAGACCCAAAATCGAGCTTTCGCTACCCAAAAAAACAAAGAGAAAGTGAAAACAACTGAGTAGACGATATTTCTACAAGGGATCAGGTAATTTTATAGCAGTTTCATACAGAGGACATTTAGTTTCTATTTTGCAACATAAAAATGGAATAAGGATTTCCCGAAGAGACAAAAATCAGATGTCTCAAATTAGCCCTGAATTACCTATGAACATACAAAAACCTTGTTTCTTCAGTTTTACATTTCAAGGACAGAAGGATAATTTGGCATCTCTGCTCACCACTTCTAGAACTTCTTCTTTAAGAAAAAAACAAAACCCTGTACATGCATAAGTTATCTGAAGTATATTCATTTGTGAATATGCACACCACACAGTATACAACAACCTCATGCCAATTATCTCAGAGTAATAATTATAAAAATATCAAACTTTGACAACTAAAAGATAGGGACATCATTAGGAATGTCAGCTGTCATGAATCAAACATGATTGCTGTACACCAGAATTTGAATGTAATATAAAAGTTCAGACATGGCTAAAGTCACCATTGGCAAACTATTTCAACTTCAATGCTGCATTGTCATCTTCATAAACAAGACTTCAAAATTGAACTACTGAATCCAATGAAGTTACACACATCTTAGAACTCCCCTTAGTACTGTGTTAATGTCTAAGGCAATATATTTTTATTCTAAGGGTAAGGCAGAGAATTATCTGGAAACAAGCCACAGATGCACAAAATTAAGGCATTAAGTCTACAAGCAAGAAGTAAGTTAAGTAGGATGATCGCACTGTCTTCCTGATTCCATGCTATACTTGTTCTATGAATAAATGACATTCCCAAAGGAAATAAAACTTAAGAAAATAACAATGTAAATGAGGTCAACGAAAAACTCATGTCACCACCGGTCATGTTTATCAAATGTCCAATGGTCATGTCTATCCTGAATCCTTCATGTAAACTTCCTATGTTTCTTCTAAGCTTAGAAAGCAAAACCATTTCCTAATAAAGACATAAAAGCCAAGCTAATCATACTCCTCTTTTCAATTTAAATTAAAAAGTATCCAAGTTTCTGACTTTAGTACATCCAACATGAAAAGTTATAGTCATAAACCAAAATAACATCATGAGTCTAACCAATTTTTAAAGAAAGGCTGAAAGCAAATCTTGTTCATTAATATATTTAAGGACGGATGTTTCAAAATTACAAAAAATCTTTCTGTATTTCTTAGAATTTTTTTGTAATATTCTAACCACCAAACTAGCCATAACATTAACAACTTTTAGAAAAGAAGTAATTGTGCTATACCAAATCCACTCACAAAATTATAATTCAATACTACTACATAGTAAAAATCAATGAAGCTATTATTAATCTATTACTGAAGTTATTATATGGTGTTTGAACAAAGGAATGATCCTATCTTCCAAAATGAAGTTATTTACAGAAATAAAGTTTTTCATTGTACAATCATCATGTCTTCATATTCATGAAATGTCAGGTGTGATGAACCAGGATAACATGTTTTAAGTTCCAGTTAAGCTGATTTTTTGCTCATGCCTGTACAAGAAAATCTAGTCAACTAATGGTCAGCATTAAATTGGTACTAGATAAGAGTTAGCAGACCGCTCGTGGAAAGCATAACAGCTCCAGACTGATTCCTCTCTTGACTCCACCTCTAAGTTCTGTCTCTCATTTTCCTACATGAAATTATATTTGGAAAGGGGAGGTTAGATGGATGCACTTTATTTTCTACTTTGCCACTGTTGATAATCTTTGTATTACTACTTATCAGAAAAAGTCAAGAAAAATATGCACAGTTGAAACTGATATTTTCATTAGAAACTTTACTAGCTATCCAAGCCTCCTTAAGTATAAGTAGCATGAATCCTTATTCCATTTTTGTGTTGCAAAATAGAAACTAACTTTACTAGAGTAGCATGAATACGTGAATGGGTGGCCAGTGCAAAATTAAATCTCATATAATTTAAAAGTGAGCCAACCTGCATTTTATATCAACGTTTCCCATATATTTAATAATTTTGTTTTTGTCTCATTAAAAAGAGACCTTGGTGGAGCAGGCTGCAAGGACTTAGCCTAGCAAGCCAGCTGCCTGTAATTAGGCATGTTCGAATC